>CM042380.1:21511721-21612396 GCA_023634145.1 Thymallus thymallus | reverse complement strand
GTTCCCCCAGCAACCCACCATCATCCCCCAGCAACAGAGAGAAGGTAAGAGCTAGCGGGAGCACCCACCCAAGATAAAAGGTGATAATTACCATGTTCCATTTTAATGTTCGGCTGCTTTGAATTAGCCAGGGAGAGGAAACACTGGGATGGAAAATGTGAGAAAAAGAGAACTTCATTTAAGAGTTTAACATTAGCATGCAGCGAGATGGAAAAGTTACTCTGTCATTATTCAAAAACTGCACTAATTCAAATTCGCAGTGTTCGACTGGTTAATCAGTCCATTACAATGTGTTTAAGTGGTTATAAATATTCATTAGATTAATTAGCAGCATGCATAATCATTTATTAACATTCCCAGTTTAGTGTTAGTACCACAGCATTAAATGTAATAAAGTATAGGATATGCTGTAATGGTAAATCACTCTTCCTGACACCATTTGTCAGATATAATTATTCATTTATGTTATTGTACAGTATGTGATGGTTATGAGTATGATTATTAGTCAACGTGGAAAATCTAAAATTACTCTAAGTCCATTGCATAAGGCAAATAATTGTATTGCAGTGTGTTTTGCAAAGCATTGTGGTCTACCTGCCCCCATCCTTGAGTTAAATGAAGCTTGCATTAGGGTTATGTGACTGCTATAATTTGTATCTGCTGTGTATTCTGGCAATGTACATTAAGACACAGAGCTGCTCCTCCTCCTGACAGTGTCTCAGCCTCACTGGCCTGTCTCTGACTCAGATCTGGAGCCTACCCTCTCTGGCTTGGCTGTTGGCTGGTCTCCCAGTCTGTCTACCCCAGTCTGCAGCCGTCAGGAGTCTGCAGCCGATGCAGCCCCCATTTCATGAGACAGACCTAAACTAACAAACAGGCAGAATAAAGCCACAAGCTCAGACTGTAAAACCACAGCTCTCTATCATACTGTGTGTGTCCTCTATCTGGGCCAGGGAGAGTCAGTCAGCAACAGCCTCAGCGGCTTCTTATCAGCCTTCTCACCAGCCATAGGCTCATCTCGTCATGCTATCATCCCAGAGCAATGAGACAGGGAACAATCCATGCAGCCGCTAGCACAGTACACCAAGCAGCTCTCTCTGTCTCTCTCTCTCTCTCTCTCTCTGTCTGTCTCTCTCTCTCTCTCTCTCTCTCTCTCTAGTCTATTCCTCTCCTCATCAGAAGGCCATGTACAGTCTGTACAGTCTGTGGCATCTGGGTGTGTGTGGAGACTGAAGAGAGATTGGGAGCCAGTCAGTCCTGTCCTACTGTGAGCTAGTAATTGGGGCAGACACTGGGCTTATGTCATCATGCATGCTCTGCCTGTCCTCTCGTCTTCTATTTCCCCATGTAACCTCTATAGTTTGTTGTTGTTATTTCCCACCAGGGCCGGAAGGCTGCAACCTGTTTATTTACCATCTGCCCCAGGAGTTTGGAGACGCAGAGTTAATGCAAATGTTCCTGCCTTTCGGCAACGTCATCTCCGCCAAAGTCTTCGTGGACAGGGCGACCAATCAAAGCAAGTGTTTTGGTGAGTCAGCGAGACAAAGCTGTCATCTCTGCTGAGAAAAAAAAAGATTCTGATGAGAAGTCGACTGTGATGTTTGGCAATCTTCTCATGTCCCACTTTGGATTCTGCATTTAGTTGTATTTCCTTTATTCCTTGTGTCTAATCAAGTTGCAATTAACATTTTAAAAGTGGCGTTACATGCGAGTGAGCAGGGAGGAGAGGAGAGGGTGAGGGGGATGCATGCTTTGCTCCTTAGGTTCAACTCAGCAGCAGATGCTTATGAGATACTGGGAGCGGGTGAGAGGGGGGTGGGGTAGAGGGGGGAGATTTGCTTTTAACTACCTCAACCTACAGTTTAAGCCTACAGCTCCCCAGGTTCAAGTACAAGCCTATTATCATGTAGCTAGACATGTAGTATAGGGGAATAGAGTCACCATAAGCCCAGTCCTTCTGGCTATTAGCATTTCACCTTCAACAAACATACTATAAAACTATGGTCCCCCAGCCTCAATAGAAAGCCCCTAGAGACCCAGCCTCCCATTCTCCTATCCAACACCTTCCTCCCACACAGCCTGTAGTGATGAGACTGGGTGGTGGTGGAGGATGTGTAGGTGGACTGTGTGATCTTCAGGAGATAATAATAGACCTGTTTGAGCCCTAGACAGCAGCACCCACGAGATGAGGAGCTGGTCTGCTGAAACGGACCACTGACCTCCTATATAGGTGGTCTAGGATGAGAATAGCATGTCTATCACTACTCTACGAGGAAGGACAAAGAGGCTGTGACCTCACGCATCTCACCATTATTTTCCCATGCAGCTATTAATTAAGATCTTGGCTGAAAAACAATCATTTAACCTCTCAATTTTTTCTCCTTCCTTTTTATAGTCTGAGCCCCGGGGCACTTGTGAGAGACATTAACAAATTAGACAGAAGATGCTGTGCATTAAGTGAACTAAATCATTACTCTCCTGCAGCAACAGGGGAAGCAATTTGATCCCTCTTCAGTTCAAAATGGGAGATTAATTCTTCCTATGTACATTCGATGCAACACACACATACACGCAATGCATGTACACACACATACACACGCACAATACGAGTGTGTGAGCACACGCCTTACGATTCTCAGTGTCAGGAAATGTGCCAATGTCATCATTATGGAATCCAGGGTAGTCATTGACTTGAGATGAGGCAAATTCACAGTTTAAAAAGTTAAATTGTCAAAGTGAAAGAGTGTCCCAAACACATAATGGCCGTTTCCATGGCAATTGAGCATACCTTTACATAATCTCTGGTAATTGTTAGTTGGGGTCAATTATCAGCTTCAGAATGTCAGGTGTGCAGCTAAAGAAGATGGTGGATCAGTCACTTTGGTGACTGAACGACCAGCTGCCCCAAATGAGTTTGTTTGTAGAATTAAAGCAGAGAGATCTTAAAAGACTGGCTTTAGAGTGGGATGTTGAGTTTCTGGCTGTTTCAAGGTCTTAGTCCGGGGTCTGTTGGGATACACTGTTATTTTAATCCTCCATGTTTAGTCACTCAATATTGACATTTAAGGATGATCAAAGCTCACCTCTCTAAGTGAAATTAGTGGAGTGGAAATGGATTTTAAAAGGTTCTCTGAAAGCACTGCATACACACTCACAGACTAACACTTACCATTGAAATAGATTATCCTCTGTTTTTAGAAAACAACAAGCAGCACTCTATTGTTTAGGTTGGCTTAAAGTGGGAGCAGTGCCCTTCAAGCCATTTCACAACATCCGTCAGCATCTAGCTGTACAGTTCCCGCGCTAGAAGTGATGCAGAGCTGTAGAATGATAAGACTATAGCCTTTGTCAGTACTCCACTCTCACCTGCAAATCAAACCTTGTCCGTAATACCCTACAATGATTTTACAGAGGACTGAACATCGTTTTCTCAGCTGAAGAGCTGCGAGGGAACAGGAAATGATGATTCATACATGATAGTATTCAATCTCCTCTCACAAAGGCTGTTTGGGGTGTTTTACATTGTGCTTTGGAATGAATGTGTCCCAGTCAAGTGCTGCTAGTCCTTTTGAAGCGTACAGTGCTATATAAAACGTCATAATAAGCCTGGCAGCTGACTGATTTACATGGTGTAAATGGCGGCAGGATTTATTTTTGTCTGCTCTTTCCTTTGTCCTCTCTTTCCTCACCGTTTTCTTCTTCTTCTTCACCTTTCTCCCCTCCCTGACAAACACCTTTCGGGGTTTGGCATGTAAATGCAGGGTTGAGATTGATGAGAGCGGGGATGTGAGGGGGATCGCTGCTGTCTGACAGGCCCTTCCCTGTTCAGTTTTTTTAAAGGGTTTGTAAAAGCAGGAGCCTTATCTCTTCCCACCTGACAAAAGCCTGCCCTCTCCCCCCAAATTAAATTGGACCCATAGCGACGTGATCAAATCAGCTGGCAAGCGGAAAATTCCGTCCGTCAATCACAGAGGTGTCTGATAAGAGCAGGCAGGAGTCCCAGTGTGGAAAGCTCCGGGCTCATTCCGCCCCAACACCCAGGTGATAACTCAGAGCACATGCAGGGCAGGGGAGAGCAGAGGCTGGCACCTCTATTCACAGGCAGGGGAGAGGAGAGGAGAGACAGGCACCTCTATTCACAGGCAGGGGAGAGGAGAGGAGAGACAGGCACCTCTATTCACAGGCAGGGGAGAGGAGAGGAGAGACAGGCACCTCTATTCACAGGCAGGGGAGAGGAGAGGAGAGACAGGCAATTCTATTCACAGGCAGGGGAGAGGAGAGGAGAGACAGGCACCTCTACTCACAGGCAGGGGAAAGACATCTCTACTCACGGCACCCTCCACCTTCCCACACCTACACCCAGTACGCCCCGCCCTCAGCCTGGCACCATGCTCCAACCCTGCTCCTCTTACTCTACACACACACACACACACACTTTCACATCCACATTGCTATGCTTAGAGACATACAGATGTAGGATCTTAATCTGAGCCAGTTTGCTACAGCAGAAAAATAATCTTGCAGCAACAAGAAAAGTGAATTATAATTATTATAATTAAAGTACATTTTTGTAGGGGTTGATACATTTTTCGTAAGGGAAAATCATTCCTGTAATTTCTAAGTGGAAATTACAAACTTCAGAAGCCTTTTTAAACCTAACATACAATACAAGTTAAAACATTCCTGCATTTCAGTTCTCCTGCAACAGGGTGATCAAATTAAGATCCTGCATCTGTACAGACCGTCGTACTCACAGAATATTCTGTCAGTTTCTCAAACACA
Source organism: Thymallus thymallus (assembly GCA_023634145.1). Classification (NCBI taxonomy): domain Eukaryota; kingdom Metazoa; phylum Chordata; class Actinopteri; order Salmoniformes; family Salmonidae; genus Thymallus; species Thymallus thymallus. The sequence continues at coordinate 21,607,614 of CM042380.1, read as the reverse complement.
CATGCACAGAAAACACACCCTCTCACAGTGTGACAGTCCTTTTTTTATCTCATTATGCACAGAAAACACACCCTGTCACAGTGTGACAGTCATTTTTATCACATGCACAGAAAACACACCCTCTCACAGTGACAGTCCTTTTTATCACATGCACAGAAAACACACCCTCTCACAGTGTGACAGTCCTTTTTATCACATGCACAGAAAACACACCTTCTCACAGTGTGACAGTCCTTTTAATCACATGCACAGAAAAGAACACCCTCTCACAGTGTGAAAGTCCATTTTTATCTCATCTTGCTTCTCCTTTGTTCAAATTATACTCCACGACTTCTAACACTCTTCAATTTGGAGGTTTTTGATATCTATGTCATTAACCATTTTTGTTATTTCTAGTAATCATCTTTTTATTTCAGAGAATTTCAATTTACCTCCTGAATAGAGAAAATGAAGATCCATTGTTGTTGCATTGTGTGGAACTAAAAAGGGATCTCTCTCTTTCTTCCCCTTTTCATTATTTATTTCTCTGCCTCTCCCCATCTCTCCCTCACTCTGTCTCTCTCTCACTCTCCCTCCTTCTTTGTGTCCCAGGTTTTGTGAGCTTCGATAACCCGTCCAGTGCCCAGGCGGCTATCCAGGCCATGAATGGTTTTCAGATAGGCATGAAGCGGCTGAAGGTGCAGCTGAAGCGGCCAAAGGATGCCAACCGACCTTACTGACCCCTCTGCCGTCCACATCCAGGTAAGAGCAGATGCCATGCCCACATTCATGCCCAGAGCAAGGGCTGAATGGCAGACAGTCCCTCAAGGTGCTGGCCCATGGGGAGGGAGTAAGAGGGGCAGTGGGCACACGTCTAATTCCCCCTAGCTAAACTCATAGCCCACGATGAGGGCTACTGCATACCTGAAACATGTTATTTTGGTTGTATATGTTAGACTACACATCATTGCAAGACCAGTTTCCATAGTCTAATTTCATGAACAATTTGCATGTAAATAACATGTGTATGTTTTACAATGGCCTCACCCAAGTGAAGGGACTGCAATAATGGAATATACAGTATCATGTGTAATGGAAATGATAAATGCTACCTTCATTTCTTGTCAGATAGCATTTGAATAAAGACGTAGCACTAATTGAAAGGAGGCTGTCTGAGCAGACTGCCTGAAGAGAGGAGAAGAGAGGAGAGGGGGAATGACTTTGATGTAACACATTGATGAGGGACAAGTGGAGAATTTCCTGAACAATGATGATGACAGGCTAGTCATTATGACATCCTCAGTGTGTCTCTAACGACAGCCATTTGTGTGTGTGCGTGTGTGTGTGTGTGCGTGCGTGCGTGCGTGTGTGTGTGTGATGGTGGGGGGTAAGTCTGTCTGGGTTTGGTCTCCTGCCGTTCTGACTGTGCTCAGTATGTGTGTATTCTTCTCATTGTTAGAGCAACACATTGTCTGTGAGTGCATAGTGTTCACTGTTCTCTCCTGTCTGGTCCAGTCCAGGCTCTACCTGTGTGAGATTTTATGTTTAGCTATTTTTATTACTATTTTTTTTGGGGGGGGGGCTAGGGGGAATTGAACGGGAGACAAATATCACTGAAAAGCACACAACATGTAATACAGCATTTTGAAGCCAGAAATATGCCCTCAGCTGCAAGTGTAGATACTTTAAAAAAGGATAAATCATCCATAAATGTTGTGTAGAGATTAACTGAAAGTTTTGTATTACCAATGTAATAACCTCAAACTTATAATAAAAGAAATACCATTCTTCTCCACTTCTACTAACTCTGTAATTCTGCCGACAATTTCTGCATCTTAGAAATGGCTTACTCAATGTACATACCAACATCATTGCATACAATGCAAGGACAAAATCCAATTATTTAGAGTGTGACTGTGTTAGTTTGAGATGTAAAACATGCCATTTGGCCTAGTCTTATCTTTGTGAATGCAGTGCAGCACGCCAGTCTTTGAGCCTGTAAATGTTCTCTGACTGAAAAGTCTCTCAGAACAGCTTCAAAAAGAAGAATTAAGGCCATTATTTTATTTACTTTTGAAGGTTGCATTTTTTTCTCTGTATTTCCCATTGTATTTGTTGATTTGTTTACTTTTTAATTTTGACAGTAATAACCTCCCTTCATTTGGTTTGTCAGCCAGAGATGTTGAGAGAGAGAGAGGCTGTAATAAATGGGAAAGTAAGGGCTGCATCATATTTACCTCTTGAGAAAGAAGAAAAAGAGGAAATCCTTCTCTTCTTCTGTTGTTTTGTACCCAACCCAACCTGCCAAGCTGACAGGGCCAATCATAACATGAGATGTCCTCTCCATGAACGTGTGTAGCCAACCAGTAGCCAACAGTCACAGGGACACGTTCTCAGTTCCCACACCTGTAAGTTGAACCCATGGTGTCATTTTATTTTGGATGACGTTATGTTGCAGGACTGTGACTGCGTGCGTTGCATGACGTGGCGTCGAGTCGTTTAAATATCTCTCTCTCTCTATTTTCGCCCTCTTTCTTATATATTTTTGGCAGCTTGTGAAGTGCAGTAAATGGATGCCTTTTTGATTGCTGCTAGCTGTTGTTAGGTACATCCAACGTGATGATTGACTGGTTGATCATGATCGATGATGACGTGACTTTTGAGCCTTTTTGTTGTTGTAACGTGACCTTGTGTGTTTTTTCTCGTGAACTTCAATGTTCAATGTGTATGGATATTCTGCATTCTGTACCTTTCTCTCTCTCTCTCTCTCTCTCTCTCTCTCTCTCTCTCTCTCTCTCTCTCTCTCTCTCTCTCTCCCTGTATGTATACAATATATACAGTATATATATATATATACACAGTGCCTTCAGAAAGTATTCACACCCCTTTACTTTTTCCGCATTTTGTTATGTTACAGCCTGAATCTAAAATGAATTAAATTGAGATTTTGTCACTGGCCTACACTAAATACCCCATAATGTCTAAGTGGACTTGTGTTTTTAGAAATATTTACAAATTAATAAAAAATGAGAAGCTGAAATGTCTTGAGTCAATAAGTATTTAACCCCTTTGTTATGGCAAGCCTAAATAAGTTCAGGAGTAAAAATGTGCTTACAAGTCACATAATAATTTGCATCGACTCACTCTGTGTGAAATAATAGTGTTTTTGAATGACTACCTCATCTCTGTACCCCACACATACAATTATCTGTAAGGTCCCTCAGTCGAGCAATGAATTTTAAACACAGATTCAACAACAAAGACCAGGGAAGTTTTCCAATGCCTCGCAAAGAAGGGCACCTATTGGTAGATGGGTCAAAATATAAAAAAGCAGACATTGAATATCCCTTTGAGCATGGTGAAGTGATTAATTACACTTTGGATGGTGTGTCAATACACCCAGTCACTATAAAGATACAGGCGTTGTTGTTACTTCACAATAATAACCTAAATGACAGAGTGAAAAGAAGGAACCCTGTACAGAATACAAATATTCCAAAACATGCATCCTGTTTGCAATAAGGCACTAAAGTAAAACTGCCAAAAAAATGTGGCAAAGAAATTAACTTCATGTCCTGATTGCAAATCTTTATGTTTGGGGCAAATCCAACAGCACATCACAGAGTACCTCTCTTCATATTTTCATATTCGGTGGTGGCTGCATCATGTGATGTGCATGCTTGTCAGCATGGAATAGTAAAACTCCTAGAGGAAACCCTGGTTGTCTGCTTTCCAACAGACACTGGGGGACAAATTCACCTTTCAGCAGGACAATGAACCTAAAAGGCCATTTATACCCTGTAGTTGCATACCAAGATTACATTTAATGTTCCTGGGTGGACTAGTTACAGTTTTGACTTAAATTGGCTTTAAAATCTATTGAATGACTTGAAAATGGCTATCTAGCAATGATCAACAACTTGACAGAACTTGAAGAATTAAAAAAAATAATAATGTGCAAATATTGTATTATCCAGGTGTGCAAAGCTCAAAGAGACTTACCCAGAAAGACTCACAGCTGTAATCGCTGCCAAAGGGGATACTAACGTGTATTGAGTCAGTGTTGTGAATACCTACTGTTTGTAAATGAAATATTGCATACATTTCTAAAAACATGTTTTCACTTTGTCATATTGGGGTATTGTGTGTAGATGGGTGAGATTTTGTAACACAACAAAATATGGAATAAGTCAAGGGGTGTGAATACTTTCTGAAGGCACTGTATTATACCAACAGTGTTTTGCAATTTTTTATCATTTGTACCAATGTTTCTTCACACAAGAGAGCTGATGCCCACTTTTGTTGTCAAAGACACATTATTTGCTAAAATAACCTTTTTCAAAAGTCAATCCCCAGTTCTTTAGTTGAGTGATAGACAAGATGACCCTGTGTTTGTGCAACCAATTAAATCTCCTCCATCCATCTATCCATCCACACACTGTAGAGCAGCACAGGGAAACGTTGTCTCCCACTCCTCCCTGCATTTCATCTGCACTGGAGTACTTGGTGTGATTGTTTTGTTTGTCTAACATGAGGATAACGTCCCATGTATTTATGTATGAAGGGGCTAACCAATTACATTGTGATTGCAGAGCTGCAGCCCCACACACCCCAGGCAAACTCCACCCACATACACACACACAAACACACAATCAAAAATAAATCAAATCAACAAATACCATAGATGGTGCATTCTCTGCTTGTGTTGTTTTAGTCTGGGCTTTTCACTATTATCATGCCCAATAATTAACTCAATGTGTCTGTAACTCTTTTAGCGCTGAATAGGTTACTGGTGCATTCCATCTATGGGTTACTGTTGTCTCATGATGAATCATCTACAAATACTTTCCCTCTCTCCAAAATCTGTCAAAAATAAGCCCAATGTGTTTCTATGGGCTTATTCTGGACCTAAGCTTGTCACCTGCCTTCCTGCCTTTGGGGCAACGACTCCAATTGTTATGGCAGAGACATGAGCATCTTGTCATTATATACAGATTTCTGACTTAACTAAATGCTGTCTGTCAGGACAACCAGCCAGCAGAGCATTGTGTCTCTCTGGGTTTGCCTGTCTCCCATGTGGATCAGGTTTCTCTGGGTTCACTTGTCTCCCCTGTGGATCAGGTCACTCTGGGTTCGCCTGTCTCCTCTGTAGCTCAGGTCTCTCTGGATTCGCCAATCTCTCCTGTAGCTCAGGTCTCTCTGGGTTCGCCTGTCTCCCCTGTGGCTGTGTATCTCTAATTTTGAGCCACTTCAGGGTGTGAGCATTTGTGTGAGAGTAGGTAGTTATCCATGTAGATTTAAAGATGCTTTTTCAGTAGTTTGGTCTCTATCAGTTTCTTCCACTTATTAAAACTCCCCTCTGGAAATACAAGCTGTTATGTTTTAAATCAACAGTTTTTTTACCTTCTATAATTTCCATGGTAGATGCCTACTTTGAATTACTGGTGTTTTTGTATAAAACCTGGAACATCTATAATCAGGTATTTTAGTGTAAAGGCTTACCTCTAATGGTCCTACTTGCCTCTGCAGATATGAAATACTTTAGCAGCATCTCATCTCACACAGTTAAATAGCTGATCTATTATAAAATGGTAAGAAGCTCGTTTCTCAGGAGAAAATAACAGAACAAAGATTGCACGGCATATGTTCGCTCCACAAAGTCAGGTATTTTTTTATGTGGGCTCTGTGAGAGTGATTAGCTGTGATTTAGCTGTCTTTTTGTACTAGGATTCAAGACCAGTACACATTAAGGATGATTGCCTCCTAACTACAGCTTATTCAAATCCACAGAAATTATGTATTTCATATCTACTGTAATGGCAATGAAGCTCTGGGTGTATTTTCCAATAGTTTTGAGTATTTATTTTTAATTTGTTCTCTAATTTGTTGTAATAATCGTTGTTAACATCATGATATTATTATTAATGGCCTACTATTTTTCCTGCAGTGCATCCCTTCGTCTTTAGCATCCCCCTTCCCTCAGTTGTCATTGGGATTATACAAATTATTATCACAAATGAACAATTACTATTAACAGAGGATTTAACAGAGATGACAGGCTAACGTTTAGTAACGTAATTTTTCTGAGGCGAGAATAAAGTTGCTTTAAATACCTACCGCCTTTGGATTAGTGCTGTCCCAGCATGCATGCCTGTTCCATATGGTAAAATACACCCCCTTCCACCTCCAGCCCACTTCTTTCTAGATTTGATTGACACCCTCCTTCTTTTCGTTTGCCTGTTTTCCATTGTGTTAGCTGTGCCTGTCAGTGTGCTAAACCAGGCAGGAGCCAGCACCCTGAACCCTCACCTCACTCAGTCTGCTCTCTCTCTCTCTCTTACAGGATGAAGGGCAACAACACCTTACTTCCACAAGTGCAGTATAAAGTACAAAGACTTCTTGCTCTGCTACATATCATGAAAGAAGGGTGGTCCCTTGATTCTGCTGGAAGAATAGCTGGAGAAGATTGGGTGACTGAGGAGGAGAAGGAACCCGGAGATTCTTGTTTGTTTTTTTTAGCAAATGCCTCTTATTTTCCCTGTTTTGCTTTGGCGTCTGTGGAAGAGGATGTTTGCTTTGGCGTCTGTGGAAGAGGATGTTTGCTTTGGCGTCTGTGGAAGAGGATTTTTGCAGAGGCCAACTTTTTGCTGCTGTTTTTTAGACAAGATGGAAAACCTTTATAGACACATTATGCTCAAAGCATGCATACTGACACCGGTATATATAGACATGAACATACTCTTACCAAACACACAGCTAACCAAGCATGCATACATACAGACCAACATACATACACACACACACACACAAATATTCTCTCAGACATCCTACAGTGTACATACATGTATGTGCATATGCCAACTCAAACACACTGACATATACACACACACATACCAGCCTGCTGCCATTTTGGTTTTGGTGCCTACACAGGTAATGTGCTCTGTGACAGGGCGAGCTCTGACAGAAGAAAAAAATAAAAGAAGAATCCAGGAGAATTTACATGCATCATTCCTTAGGAAATAGGGACCAAAGGACTTAACGCTTTTTAAAAGAATATAAATATATACATATATATACATATATATATATATTTAAAAAAAAAAACTCTTACCTTGTAGCTGCAAGTATTACAATTTAATAGTAGTCAAAATAAATAATTAAATCGATATCCAGTGGCCTAAGAAAAAGGAAATAATGTATGCATTGAAAAAAAGATAAGGAAACGTATTAAAGGGGCTGATTATTATGTTCTGGTTGCTGATTGGCCACCAGTTAGTAGATTAGAAAATGTAGAATACTAGAAAAGTAGATTTGCTCATTTTTGCTGTTGTTTTTTTTAAATAAAAAAATACTTGAACTTGTAAAGTAAGGAGGGGGGGGGGGGGGGGTGAATAAGAAAAATGTGTTAATTTTGTCTGTCCCGTCCCAGTGGGCTTTAGGGCATTGGTGTCTCTCTCTTGGATGTTACGGTCAGGCCGCTGGATATCTCCTTCATCATGATGTACAACTCACTCACAGCACTATCTGACAGCTATAAAGGAACTGTTTTTGAGAAGAGGAGGGAGAAGCAGAGACAAGACAGATGGCCCTTCCTAGTGTCTGTGCTGGACAGGGTGCAGATATGAGAGGCTAACTTCCCACAAGCCTTTGTGTTCAAGCGACAATCCACTGTAAAAAACCAAGCAAGTCGGACATGGTGTGTTCTTTTCTTTTGAGCTTTTTTATTATGACAGGGAGTGTTCTATTATAAAAGTTATTAAAGAAATGCATAAAGAGAAGCTTCTGCAAAGGAGACGGACTAACGGACAAGCAGAGAAGAAGATGATTGAGTTGATAGCTACTGAAACTGCCAAAAGAGTGGACTCAACGTTATAACAATGAATTGGCTTTCATGGCATTTGAGTAAAAGTAAAAAAAAAATAGACCCATTAAAAATAACCACGTTATAGGCAAGAGGGAGAAAGAGAGAGAGGCCAAGGATATTTATGTCCGCTGAAGCCGTTCTAAAGCTCGTGTGAGATTGAGAAACATTGCCTCATCTTCCCAGCTACAGAACAGATACAAGAAGAACTTGCTTCGAAAGATACACTAGATTTATTGATAGCAAAAGAGTGGAAGCTTTTAGAGCTCATTTAGCTTTGTGGTATATAATGTACTGCCACTGTTAACATGTCCCCTCCCTGACCTGCTTTTTTTCATATATTATATAATGAGCCTGTGGAAAAACCTACCTATCCGTCTCAACCTAACCTAACAAATTCTGAATTACAGCCATACAACAGCCATCCTTCAGCTCCTCCCTGCCAATCCATGCCTAGCAGAACACAGCGCTGAACTGTTAACTTGTCAGGCTTTGAGTTAGTGTCTATGAGCCCTTTATTTTGACCATTTTACAGTGGCGGATGCAGCTGGCCCCTCTAGATCAATATGTTTGCGATGAGTCTCGAGGAAGGATACATGGCAAGTCATTCACTTTCCACACTTCCTTAAGTTCTGTCAGTAGAACACCAGCTCTCCCTCCCTCCCTCACAACTCTCTGAGAGCTGACTGAAGGCATATGGAGCGGAGGCAGAGCTGGACAGGGAAGAGAAGGGGAGAAGTCAACAGCCAAACCCTGATCTCTGAGCCCTACTCCACGCCAGCATGTCCAACCTTTCTTTATCCTTTAAAGTGATGCTCCTTGGAGTTATCCCCCTGGGGACCAAATCCATGCAATCAGAAGCCACAGCGAGAGTAGCCCCCCCCCCACCCCTTGCCAAACATCATGTATCTGTGCTGCCTAGCTCTTGGGAAATGGGATTGAAGGGTTGATAAGGGAATCACTTGGCATGTATTAGGTACCTGCTGCCTTCTGTCCAGCCTGTCTCTGTTTACCTCTGGGACTTGGTCTCCAAAGCGGAGCGGACGCATTCCAAGTCACAGACTGACTGAAAGCCCTGCCTGCCTGCATCACACAAGACACATCTACAGTACAATGACTTTCATTATCTTTCTCCCACCTTCTTAAAGACAATACCATGCCACTCTTAAAGACAATACCATGCCACTCTTAAAGACAATACCATGCCACTCTTTTCTGTGAGCAAAACGGTATTGGATTTGTCTTGATTTGTATCTTTGCTTTTACCATGCCACATTACTGTAATGTATGCTTCTGACTTTTACCATGCCACATTACTGTAATGTATGCTTCTGACTTTGTGTTTGTGTTCCTCTGCTATGAATAGAAACTGTTCTGTTCAATCATGCCTTCCACAACCCCAACCTAGCTGTTCATAGCCTGGTTCAACCAGACTGAGCTCTGCACTCAACAATGGTGAGTTCAGTCTGGTTTAACCAGGCTATGCTGTTTAGCTGTTCCGCTGGAAAAATGCTTCAAACCAACCTGCAGTTCAGTGTTTGGCTTCAGTAGCTTTCGATTATCTCTTCCTCCGTATTAGACATGCTATTTCACCTTTCCCTCTAATCACGTTGTAATAGTGAGGCTCTATACATTAACACCAACCAAGTGAAAAATCATCGGCATAATCACCTGAACGCTCTGCGATGACAGAAGGTAGATTAGAGAGAATTATGTTTGTAGCGGCTCCCTGGCAAGGATGCAGACAGCTGACCTGGCACCGATATCACCGCAGCCGTATTTCTGATGGAGATGGGATCCAGGAAGCAGGATAAAACCCTCCATATCATAGCTACTCTGGGTATTAATGTTGAATATTTGAATGGCGTGGGTATAGATTATTTTGAAAATAAGGCAAAAATACTAGGTTTGAAATGTTGCTCAAGGCACAAAAGCTACTGAACAATAGCAGGTTGAACTGGGTAGCAACCAACCAACCATTCAGTTGAAAAACCCTCTGTTGCAGCTGCCTGCCGGGTGGCCTGTGTTATTGTACATCAGCTTTCAGCACGTAATTGTGTCTCAGCAATCTCCTCAGAGGCCGCCATTTTCCACAAAATAACCTGCTCTAAATATGTTGCATTTTCCATAGCAGTATTACAGTCGGGACACCTGCAAAGCACAGAATATTGTTCAGAACTTTAGTAGCAGTATTGGTGAAGCACAGTAGTTCTGTGCCCATTGAAAAAACTGTGCCAGCTTTGGTCTTGGGTTGTCTCAGCTTGCCTTCAGAAACACAGTAAAAACACTCAGCCTTTAGTTGTTATGAAGTCAGCAAAACATGTAGGAACTAGGAAGCGACATGAATTCATGTTCTTCACAGCAGCCATTTTGTGCTCATTATTTATGTCATGCTGAATTAATCAATAGGAAACCTAATGTTCTGTGAGCGATGAAATCCATGCTTGTCTCTCTGCCGCTTCAAAAGCACCTCCCATGAGCCTCACCACGAGCCCTCTGATGGCTCCTACACCAGATATATGCTGCACACCCTTACAGTCAACTTAGAGCAAGGTTAGGTTCAGCCCAGGTCCAATCCCCTGCCCAGTGTTATATTCCCTGCTTGGCTAACGTGCTACGCTCGTATAGCCTTTCTGCTGCACCAGGGAGCTGCAGAAACATGATTGGGAAGGCTAAATTAGGCAATGTTAAATAAGGGAAGTGTTTGAACGAGGGTGCTCTTATTGCTCTTACACCCAGGGGAGGATGTTACATACTGTGAAAACAGAAATAGCTGTAGTGAAGCCAGGCTCTGGAACAACAGAAATGAGAAGTGGGTTTTATTCCTTCTCTTACTGACTCCAGAAGTCTGCCAGCTCAGCCCATCTCAGCTCAGCTCTGGCCCTGTCTGGTCTGGCCTTTAGTCGAGGCACAGGCTGTCTGGAGAATGTTAACTTCGGAGTGACTCGCCTTACCCAGGACTGAAATCCACCCACTCATGTTCAGAAGAGGAATATTTAAATTGCAATTATAGGTTATTGCTATTGTTAGTTTGACTCACTTTATGAGTCTGTTTGGAAATATGTCAAATATAATATAACAAAAACATATTTATGGTCATGTCAAAGGTCACTGTAATGTCTGACCTTCTCATGTAACATTAACACCTGTAAGGCAGTTATTCACATTGCTTAACCTCTGGTTATTCTGCCTCCTCTACTGGCTCTAGTTTGCATTCCATAAGGTCAGTCCTCATGAAGAGTTAGAAACCTCAGAACTCCGAGGCAGAGGGGCAGGGTAACCAATCCTAAGAGCCGATGAGGTTGACTAAGAGGCTAGATAAAACATCTTCTGAGCTCTGAAGCTGGCGGATGGGTTGAATAACCAATCCTAGTGGGCAAAGAGAGATCTGCCTAGCATGTCTAGCAGACCCCAGCCCCTGGGTGTAGAGAACACTCACCCTAAAATAGCAGTGATTGTCAAGGAAAGGAAGTGAAATGTAATTGACTGAAAGTGGAGACATAATTAAAGGAACCTGTTGGACAGGAGGAAGAAATTAATGGCTCTCATTTAATAGCTGCTTTGGGAGAAGAGGAGAGCTTTTCCGTCATCTCGCTTGGCTAACGCAAAAGGGGTTTTTCGCAGTGGAAATGGGATTTTAGCTGAGAGGGGGAGTGAAGTGGGTTGGGGGGGGGGGGGGGGGGGCTGGGTGCTAAACTGAAACTCCACAAAGTCACTTCAATACTCAGGGCATCAGGCACTATGATGTCATGATTAGTGGAGACTTTCAGAGCCTTGCCTTCCCCATGGGCCCTGCCTTGTCTGGCTGGGGAGGAATAGGAGTTGAGTATTCACCCAGAAGCTCAGAGAGTATGGTGGGAGCTGGGGGAGCATGTTGGACCTCTGCCAGGGCAGCTGGCGGAGCCAGAGACGGGATTGCACAGTCAGTCAGTCAGTCAGGGGAGTGCTGTCTGTCATCAAAACATTAATGCCTTGGATCTATCAGGTCATCATGCAATTTTAAAAGACACTAAAAGGAAGACTTTGATCCTATCATAAACAACATAGAACGCAGTCAATCACAGAAAAGTGTGGGATCGTGTTTGACAACAAAGCTGGAGATTCAAATCAAAGTGATGGAGACAGAATTTTTTATTCCTTCATGTAAATAATAGAACACAGAAACAAATGAGTCAGGAAGTAAGAACTGTACAGTTGAGAGGTCTGTCTATAGTCGTCGCCTGGCTGTGTGGGACATTGATGTCACTATAAAACGTATCCACAGCAGTGCAGGGAATCTTTGGAGAGGGTGGGACATTTGAACCCTTTGGCCTTTTGGTTACTGAGTAAACATGAATGAATATGCACTATACCCTCAGCTGAACACCACCCAACATAACAGGGAGAGGATAGCAGAGATCTGATTCTAGATGATTTAGTAGGGCCTCAATTCCAGCCGGGAGCAATCCATTAATTAGGTTTACACTGACACATCATGATATTTATGACAGTTGAAAGATTGCCTGCTCACTAGCTAATTGGATTAGTCCAATCGGAGCTGATGAGACGGATAGATGTGACCTCAACGACGTGAAAAGTAGACCCGCCCCTCAGTCTGCTCCTTGCAGTGCAGAGGAGCAGGTGATAGTGACGACAGCCGTTAGTTTGCTAGTCGCTAGCCACCGGGGCTGGGCGGCGCCCGTCAGTCACCGCTATACTCTACAACTCCACGGGTAGGGGCGGAAGTGGGTGAGGGGTTGCCAGATTGGAGCTGAAAACATATTTACATATGATCCAAACAGAACACAGGTGTATGATGAGAAAGAGAGAGGATTGGGCCAGGTGAGCCGGATGCACAGATACTAGAATGAATGACTACCCTGCAGATCTCCCTGGCTCTGTGGCCTGCCCCTGCCCCTGCCTCTGTGGCCTGCCCCTGCCTCTGCCTCTGTGGCCTGCCCCTGCCTCTGCTCTCCCTACAGCCCGAGTATACAGCTGCCTGCGGTACTCCTGTACATATTACATAGCATATTTTCTAATTCTGTTAATCCTTCTTTATAGACGACCGTACAATAAATAAAGTTTTAAAAAAAAGAAAGAAATAGTTAATATATTTCACTGACTACGAGAAGGAAACAATGAAATAATTTATCAAAAACAGTACAGAAGAAATTGTTTTATTTCTTGTATATTGAAGCGCCGATGTTAAAATGGATTTTATATTCATGTTGGTAAATTTTTTTCCATTCTCTTATGTTTTCTGTTTAATTATCTGCTGAAGCTGGGATGGACCCATTGGCACAAGGTTTATTCTGATATTCTTTGAAGATACATGTTGAAGGGACATTTTGCTGCACAATCCCTGTATGGAATTACATGGAAATGGGCAAGTTTGAAGATATGTTGTTGACAGAAAACTCTAACATTCAGTACAAGAATTAAGAAACTGGACTGTAAAGGATGATAAAAGGTCATGTGGATTCATAAAGATGACCATTGTCTTTTAGCTGTCATTTGCCATAACCATCGTCTTTTAACCATATATTTCTCTTTTGTTTGATTATTTCTTTCTTCATCTTGAATTCCGTTTTTTTATAGAAAAATAATCAGAGACATCTCTTTTATTTTCATCTTCTCTGCATGCGGGAAGTTTCTCTCAGACATAATTTCTTAAGAGCTATTTCAACATTACTGGACTATCTTGTATATAATTACTGTGGTTGACTCCAACACCACTGAAGAAAATGTGCCAGTAACAGATTGAAAGTTCCACAATGCTGTTTTGGTCTAGTCAGGTGATCCCATGGCCTTGACAACAAACTGATCAGAAGAGGGAAGTCTGCCTTAAAACACATTCATTCTCTCTGACAGTACTACCTGTAAAAACGTATAACGTACATTGTATTCTGGGGATGCCAATGCTAGTTCTTTTCCATTGTTCATAAACATGCTCTGGTTTTTCCTTGCAGATTTCTGTTGAATTGAAATGCAGCTGTCAGTTGTAAAGATTGCCTTGTGTCAGTTTTGCCTCAATCCCACTTCTGACACCAATAAGGACGGGGCATACAGTATAGTTCCATTTCCATCGGTTACATGGACCAAATTTTACCACATTAAACCAACAGAGCAGAGTTGCCCTAATCAAACATGAAATGAGAGCCTTTGTGCAACCATTCAGATATAAAGTAAAGTGTAAATCATCCGCTGTACTTTGCTTCATGAGACATTACATTCCTAGCTTCACTCTCTTATTTCATCCACTTGATTTTACTTCTGTCAGACAAATAAAACATGTAACTTTATGTAATTTATCATCATTTATTTTAGGTACTTATTAGTTGATTTATTTATGATATTTTAGTTGAATGATATAATTGTATATCGTTCTCATTTTTACTTGAACAAAGTTAGTTTATTGTCTTCATTTTCGCGAAACAGAACTGTAATTTGACTTAGTGTTGGCACGGGTCTGTTTTTCCCTAATTCGGGGTGGTTTCTTCCATAGTGCTCCTGAACTGTAGTTCTCTAGTTCATTATATTCTGCTTAGAGTAAAATAAAGCACAGTCCTGTAGAAGATTGAGCCTGCATTGTCTTTCTTTTATTGATTCCATAATTTACAATCAACTAAAGTCTGCTGAACTTGGAAGAGCATGCCATGACATGGCCTTGGTTTGTATAGCTGTAAAACTTCTGGTGGTGCCTTTTGTCATTTGATATATACTTAGAATGCATTTAGAATGTGTCATTGTATTAATTGAGATAATAGTGCTAACCATATCTGAATACCAAATTAGATGAGAAGGTTAGTAGAAAATCGTTTAAAAAGGGCGAATAATGCATAATAAATGGGACGGAGATTGGGAGTGGGAGGGGAATAAATTGTGAATTGATTAACCTGAAATGGATATTCCATCTACCTCTGAGGTGTTACAGTTGAAACAAAAACAAGCTGCGCTAAGTAAAAAGCTGCGCTTTTGTGGGTTGGCATCTGACTAATAAGTAAAAGATCAATAGATTAATCAATGAATTTGATCTCGTAGACCATAATAACAAAGGAAAAGGAAGGAAATATGTTGTGCCGACAGAGGCTTCAGTAACGTTGAGCCTGTCTGAAGTAACTAAGTGTCCTTGTTATGGACCAACTATCCTCCGCTAACCCTTAACAGTGAGGACACCAGCCATGACACATCACACATCACAGCGCAGTTCAAAGGTTACACTCAGTTGGACCAAAGACAAAAACAAATTTGGGGGGAGTATCTCTGGTTGGACAGCACAACATCCCAGAATAGAGTATGTCACCCAAGGGACTTCAATGACCACATAGTCCCCACAGACACTAAAGATATCTCTTGTTTATTTGCCCCCTGGTACAATGAGAATAGTATCGGTGTGGAAACAGATTTATAGTGGTTAAATCTGCAGACAATAAAAAAAAAGCTAAAGGCCCAGTTGGGACAGTAACTCGTAGCCATCACATGGTGACTCCTGGTCTGTGTCCCTGGAGACTTCCTCGTTGTGCTGCCGACAGTCCATGATTCCTCATGACAAACTGGGTAGGTCCTCGAGTGAGTCTTTGCTGAATTATTTCTGCCTTTTCGATTGCGTCTCTCTACTTCCCTTGAGATTCCACAGTGTTGCCTCTGAGCTATAAGCTTCAGCAGCTAGCTACCACTGTCGATACTCAATCTGTCCTGTTTCCCCTAAAGGCAATGAAACACAGCTAACAGGCTTTTGGTTTGTTTGTTTTTGGGGGAAGGAGGGGTGTGGGTTAAAGAAGATATATTAGTACAAGAACACTTCTATCTGTACTCTTCAGAGTTTAGAATATCTATTAAAGACTGGTTGAAGATATATATATATTTTTTTAAAGCTGTTATGGGTTATCCTCAATTAAGAGATCCCCACTTTCTCAAGCAGGAGAGGTGTGGTGAGTTCTCCCTGTTCTCTCAACCTCACACCTCTTCAGTTCCCTCCTTCGTATGAGGGTGACACACACCTACTTCTCTGATAAGTGAAAAGTAGACACACCTGATGGGTGCTGTGTGTTGACACAGTCTGGAGTCCAAATGAGAGGTGAGAGAGAGAAAAAAATTGGTAACAGCTCAAATAGTTTTTCAAAGACATCCAATCCTGCATCCTGCTTACACAGGTATGCTAATGAGGATTCCCTACACTGTAAAAAAAAAACACCCTGTTGTTTTTACGGTAACTGACTGGCAGCCAGGTACCTGTAAGTTACTGTTAAAAAAAGTACAGTATGTTAACGTACATTCCATAGAAACTACAGTAATGTACTGCTAAACCAACCTTTCCTTGGAATTTACAGTAACATACCTTGTTATACAGTAACTTACAAGTAACTGGCTGCCAGTCAGTTACCGTAAAAACAACATTAATTTTTGTTTAGTGTAACTATGTTGTTTTGGCTATGTTGTAATATTTACCATATTGACTAATTAATGGTCATTTAGCATGCATTTAGCAAGCAAGTCACCCTGGCAACCTCAACCAGGCCTATTAGCATGTCCTTGTAATCAAATCAATCAAAGTTTATTTGTCACGTGCGCTGAATACAACAGGTGTAGACCTTACAGTGAAATGCTTACTTACAAGCCCTAACCAACAGTGCCGTTTTTAAGCCTTTGTCCATGGAGGGGTCTCTAAAATGACAGGAGAAAGGGTTCCGTGTTTTCCATTCCATCCCTCTTAACATGTAGATTCTGAAATAACAAAGGCTTATGGGTAACAGGTTGGAAACACCAAGCATAGGCTATGCCACTCAAAAGCCTCTATTTGTTCACAATAGTCTATTCAAGGCTGAGTTCAGTCTAGAATAACTCACAGGCTTCTGTAATCCCCTGTAAAGTACTAGTTGCTTTGTGCATCATTCTGTCCCTGGAGGCGTCTCTGAAATGACAGGAGAAAGGGTTCTGTGTTTTCCATTCCATCCCTCTTAACATGTAGATTCTGAAATAACAAAGGCTTATAACTAAATGGAAGTCTAGAGTGGACCCTGGGTAAGCAAAGCTTGCCAATCATTTTAATCCTATTGTGTTTTACAAAAGCTTAATCAATATCTAATCAAGAAGAATACAGCATTGCCATCTCTTACAAAGCTCTTTGTTGTTAGAGGTGAGGTTTCCATGGTGACTGGCCAGGTGTGGAGAGCTTAGGCCTGTGCTGGTATTGATGGAAATTAAGAAGCATTGATGAGACTTGAAGATGTTGGGATTGAAAGGGGGAGATAATTAAAGAGAAGGATGCAGCAACAGCCAGCGAGGGGCTCGGTATAGATCCATGTGGACAGGTGGCCATGCATGCTTAATCCATTCTGCCCACTCTGCTTTTCAATAGGATACAAATAACAACAGACTTGAATATGAAAGTATAGGTTTAATACCGATAGCTGTTTATTTAAGTACAGTAATATCAGGCCAGAGTCTAGAGGATTCTGGCGTATTTCGTCACATTTTATATTGTGGAATTATTGCCATTGCAATTTCCTACAGTCCACTTAGGGCAATGTCAGCGCCCTTTACCATCTAGTTGGGGATGGGGTTAAACCGCGAGCTACAGCTCTGAGGTTCGTGGGTTTAATCCCAGTGTTCAATCCCACTTGTTTTGTGATTTTAGTTTTCTGTTTAAACCCTATCCCAAACCTTAACCCTTACCTTAACCACTCAGAATTAATACCTGAGCTTAACCATCAAGGTTAGTTTGTCTGACAGCTAACATATGGCAAAATATGCCAGAATTAAAACGGCAACACACTCCATAATTTACAGACAGCACCACAGAGGGCCCTACACGCCATATTTAAGACGGCCAGCCATGCCATATCTCTGCTGCTGCAGTTTTCTTTGGATATTTTGTCACGTAATATGCTTTTTATTATTGCTCAAAATTATGTTCACCAAGCAGTCATCAAAGTGGAAAACAGCTTCTCGTTTCCTCCACCTCAATTTGCATTAGAACTCCACCCAATCCTGTTGTGTAAAAGTTTACAGTATTCTGCTGTGGCAACCCAAGTCACCTCCTCCAAATGAGCCACTCTCTGTCAAAACACATTTGTCTTTTGTCTCAGGTAATAAAGATGGAGGACAAGCATGTATGTATACACACACTCACAGACTCACTGTGCCTCTAAGTATCTGTCACTTTTTTCCTCCGTCACTCTCATTTCTTCTTTCTTTCTTTCTTTGCAACAGGGCATCAAAAGGAAAACTTTGACTAGATGGGTGTAATACAAATTAGAGATTGATATCCAAGCCCATTTAGTGCTTTTCAACAAGGATTTTTTTTCAATAGAAATAATTACACATTAGGGGTAATTTGTCATTCTTGATGAAGCAAATTGTTTGAGCAAATCTGTGAGGTCTGGGGTTTGGATGATCACTAATGACACCATTATTTTTTCACTGCGTTAGCCATACAGCTGAACACATTACGTTTGCTGGTCCATTCCAAATCTTGGTCACTAACTCAGTTTTACACCAGTGGACCTCATTCATAAAATTCCCCCCCGTCTCTGTCCCCTAGGTAATATTTTACAAGGTTCCACATTTCTTTAGAATTTATGTGATTTGCAATTGCAGAGTTTCCATAAATACAAAATGAAATGTGCATACAGAGAGGCGTTGCACCAACCCCCATTTTTTATATCTTAATCTTTCTCTCATTTCAGGGTAATTCACCGGGTGGTAAAAACATAACAATAAAATATAAAACAGAGTGCAAAAGGTTTGAGCACAACGAACCAAGCACATCTGACTCATTGAACCCTTCCCCCATCCCTGACGATGATGTCACTCTCGTGCACGGTTGAGCTCCAGAGGGATGTGGCCAATGTGAACGTCCATGGTCCACGTGCTTCCTGCTTTTATAGCCCTTGACTCATTCAGCCCCACTAAGTCCAGTGAACATCGGTCCTCTCCTCTCTGGCCAACCGTTTCAGCGAGCCCCGCTGTTCCGAGAGAGAACTGTCTGTCAACAACTGATTAACACTTGAGATAATAGGTCATTAAAGTTCCCCTCCAATCAATGAGTCCAATCGAGTAATCAAGCCGGAGATTGAATGAACCCAGACTAGCGTGAAGCCCGGTGGGAGAACAGAGCCTTTAATCAGTATTGGAGAGGTAGAGCTGTTTTTCTTTCTTCTCTAGATGTAAGCAGAATAAACTAAAACCTGGTCCTCTGGCTCGCTACGAAGCCAACACATCCCACTACCTATCCTTCAGGCCCACCCCGGCCCAGTCCAGTCCCCAGCCTCTCACTTGTATTCAGGATAGTCTTTGTTCAAATCTCTCTTGGTATTTGGTGGGTCAGTGTCATTTAACCTGCCTCTATTCAGCTGTGACATTGAATCTATTTTCATAAATCACACTGAGGCTTCATTATTTTCTAATTATCCTGTTTTAATCACACAGACTGATTTATACACACACACACACATAAAATTTATACATTTTTGGTCATTTAGCAGACGCTCTTATCCAGAGCGACTTACAGTTAGTTAGTGCGTACATGTTCATACTTTTTTATCCTTTTTACTGGTCCCACATGGGAATCGAACCAACAACCCTGGCGTTGCAAGCGCCATGCTCAACCATCTGAGCTACATAGGACTAACCATATGCTGGGGGAAATTGCAAACACACACACACACACACACACACACACACACACACACACACACACACACACACACACACACACACACACACACACACAATAGTCCACAGGAGGGACAGGGTGTCTTAGGGACAGACATGCAGGTGGTAGAGTTACTCTGTCTGTCCTCCTTTCAACCTGTTGATGGCTGAGCTGAGAGGACAGAGAGGTAATGACACAGACGGATCAGACATTATCATCAAAAACAACCCAAACGCGCCCCCCTCCGTGGCTTCACAGCTTCCAGCTTCCAGCTGCTTGTTTGTTTATTTGTTTGTTTGTTGTGTCAGTACGGATGTTGTTTGTCTTTTCAATCAATTCATGTTTTCCTCTGGTAAAAGGCCTCTGCCATTTGAAGGGCAAGTAAATGGGTAGGGAGGAGAAAAGTCTGTTAAGTGCAGGGCTTTGTGGTCTTAGTTCTACAGTGCCTTCAGAAAGTATTCAGACCCCTTGACTTTTTCCACATTTTATTATAAAATGTAGTAAATCGTTTTTTCCCCCTAATCAATCTACACACAATACCCCATAATGACAAAGAAAAAACAGGTTTTTAGAAAATGTTGCTAATTTATTAAATATCACATTTACATAAGTATTCAGACCCTTTACTCAGTACTTTGTTGAAGCAGCTTTGGCAGCGATTACAGCCTCGAGTGCTGCAGAGATGGTTGTCCTTCTGGAAGGTTCTCCCATCTCCACAGAGGAACTCTGGAGTTCTGTCAGAGTGACCATCGGGTTCTTGGTCACCTCCCTGACCAAGGCCCTTCTCCCCCGATTGCTCAGTTTGGCTGGGTGGCCAGATCTAGGAAGAGTCTTGGTAGTTCCAAACTTCTTCCATTTAAGAATGATGGAGGCCATCTGTGCCTCGACACAATCCTGTCTCTGAGCTCTACGGACAATTCCTTTGACCTCATTGCTTGTCAACTGTGGGACCTTTTATATAGACAGGTGTGTTCCTTTCCAAATCATGTTCAATCAATTGAATTTACCACAGGTGGACTCCAATCAAGTTGTAGAAACATCTCAAGGATGATCAACGGAAACAGGATGCACCTGAGCTAAATTTCAAGTCCCATAGCAAAGGGTCTGAATACTTATGTAAATAAGGTAATTCTGTTTTTGTTTATTTGCAAACATTTCTAAAAACCTGTTTTCACTTTGTCATTATGGGTTATTGTGTGTAGATTGATTAGGAAATAGTTTTATTTAATCATTTTAGAATAAGGCTGTAACGTAACAAAATGTGGAAAAAGTCAAGGGGTCTGAATACTTTCTGAAGGCACTGTGTATGTATTTTACAAGATATCTTTATATCTTTCACTTTATCTGACAAACAATCAAGGTAGGATCATTGACTATTAATATTGTAGTTCTAAATTGTCTTTCTACTGTGTTACAGTAATTCAAAAGGAATAAAGATATACCAACTACTGTAATGCCCCAGTATATCTCAATCGTGGTTATTTCTCCTTGGATTAGAACTCCTGATGCAGCGGTTCACAAAGGTCACAGCACTAGAGGAAGAGTGTCTAATTCTGCTTTCTGAGTGGATCTCCTAAGGAGCTAGGCAGACTATGCCTGCTAATAGAGCTGCGAAGAGAATGATGCAACTCAGAGGCAATGCTTTACTTTGCCCTTGTATCCACCGTGTGTATCCAGGAACAGGCTCGACTACAGGCTACCAAATCATCTGATTGGTTGGTTTACCTTTAGAAAATATCCTACTGGTCTAATCTAGTGCGAGACGGTTGTTAGCCAAAAAAGAAGATTATTAAAGTGTATTTTATATTAATAGATTTTCTCTAGACCAATGAGAACTAGGAATAATGCACACAACGTTAGTTAGTTTAGTTAGTTTAAATATTGTTTATTTTCTTGTTACTGTTACATTTGGTTCAATTCAACCATTTCTTTGTAAATCGGATAGCCCTATTAAGATAGCTCTGCTCTAATGTTTTTATATTTGTTAAATATTTTTACAGTGTTTAAAGTTCATTCTTATTATTATTAGAACATGTTTGCACCTCTGAACGCAATTTGTATCTTAGCAACCTGCACAAAGCAACTGAGGAAGATCAGAAAAGCTACTTATTAACCTGTTGCTATGACTACAGTGGTAGGCAATAACTCACAAGATGCTTTAACCCATTCTTTCAAGCCTGCCACCCTCTATCATCAGGCCTGACAGATAATGCTCAGAACATTTGGTGAAAGGCAAAATCAAAGCTATCAGCTTCCCTTTCTGCACATATCAGATGTCATTTCACTCCTTAGATTCTGTGTACAGTATGTGTGTGAGAGAGAAAGGGAGAGTGAGTGTGTGCGAGTGTGTGTGTGTGTGTGTGTGTGTGTGTGTATGTAGTTCTAGATTCATACAAGTACTTTTGCATTCCCTGTAGACTATGTTTGTTCTATATAAAGCTATCATAATAACGAATGCACCATCTTGATAATGAGAAACATACACAAACAAAAACATCCTTTTATTTTCTTACCCCACAATTTCTCCTACATTTGAATAGATATAGTGCATATGATATAAAAGCTTACCAATCAAATCTATCTGATATACCCCCATTGTGAACGGGTGCAAATGTTTTCATTTCTATTTAGATCAGCGTGCTAGGAATAGGAAACTGAGCGGTGACAAATGCTTTCCGCACACAGGTTGAAGCAAGAGCGTGAACTGATTTGAATTGATGTTATTCCAGCAGAAATCAATGCATTTTTTAACAGCCGCAATTACGCCCCACACGTCAATTCGTCAGGAGATTTGCATGAGGTAATTGTGGCAGCACATCTACTGATGCATTTTTATGACATTTCAATTAAGAATTGAAACCAATTAGAGAAGCCATTCAATCCCATCCAACAGGGGATCCAACAGAACAGGGCCATCTTTTTCTCTTCCCAACCAAGTCCATGATCAGCCTCATTGGCTGGACACAACAGGGAGAGGCGATGTTACTGTTCCCTGAATAGGAGAGGAATATGCCCATATTCTCTGCTTTGAAATTAATTTAATATTTACCCATTGTTGGGTAGATTTCCATCAAGTATAATGTGGCATGAGTATTCTCTGTATGCAGTGGCAGTTCTAGCTTGTATGTCGCCCTGGGCGAACCCCCCTTCAGTGAACCCCCGCTCATCTCAACCAACCAAGACTAATATCATGTTCAGTTTTTACATTAAAACAATATTCAAACAGAAAAACTGGGTGCATGCAAAATGAGGTTCCCTCCACACCCAGTAAAATAAAGACACAATAAAAAAAAATCTGAACCCAAAATGTACACACGTGCCATGTTGTCTATGCTTCTGTTTTTTAAAGTCCCAGTGTAGTAATAAACGTGATATATATATTATGTGGTTGGCATAATACTATGAAATTGTGAAAATCATGCTAATACCATTTTAGTGTTTCAGCCTGTTTTGTTGGGATGGAGCTTTGGTAGATGTGTTAATAGACCAGTAAGAAAGAGAGTTCCAAACCTCTCTACCAATAACAGCTAGTTTCCAGTTTCCCTCCCCACTCAGACCACTCCCAGGAAGTCCTAGCAAAATTCTTGATTGAGAAATTGCTCTTTGCTAAGAAGCTATTTGTGTGTATTGTTGACCATTTTAATTGAAAACAATCACAGTAAGGTACTTAATTGTTACTCATGAATGATCTGATATTGAGATAAAAACAGCTGCATTGGACCTTTAAGACATACATTTTTTTGTAATGAAGTCCAAAGGAACATTTGAATAGTAGTAGAGTAGAGCTGAAGACTTATTCAGCGAGTGTTACCTTAGGTTGGCTTTTCATCTTGTGCCATCATACTAATATCCTTTCAAATGTCTAAACCCTGTCCTAAAGAGTAAAAAGGGAGTGTGATGGTTATGCAGTTTGTGTAAGGCTTAGCTTTGTGGCTTTCATCTCAGCAGGAGCAGAGGCCGGGCGGACCTGGTGTGTGTATAGTGCTATTGCCCCCTAGAGGTAGGTTTGGGGAGGGATGGAGCGAAATACTGGAGCTCTGACTGCAACTTTAATATGCCCTATCGGGAGACTAGTGGAGTAATTCCAGGTGTCTTTGTCATGACCTGAGTAACTGGTGCTTTTTCCACAAAGAAGAGACTCACAGCCTTGCTCGCCCATCCACATCAAATGCACACACACACACTGTTATTTCATGGTTGGATAACTGACTCCACTGTTGCCTCTGGTCCATGTGTACGCAAAAAACGAACAGGGATATTACTAAGAGTACAGAGGGTAGCAATATGCAAACATTTTTTGAAACTCCCCTGAGTAACTGTGAGACCAATGTTTGCATGTTTGACATGTTTTTCTCCCATTCTGTCCTCTCACTAGCTGGGTTTTAATCCAATTGGCAACTGATTTTAATGCAAATATTCTAAAAGCTGCATAAAGAATATGCTATTTTTCGCAACAATGGTATCTTTCCACCAAACGTACCTTTTTGCAGATACAAGTCAGTGTGTGATGATGTAGTGCACAAAACATGTTCTTATTTGCTTATGTTTTCATGTACCGAATAAAAATATAAATGTAATTGTGTTTCCATCGCATTTTCAACTCTACCAATAGTTTTGTCACAAAAACTGTTGCGTTAAATAGCAAATCTGCCTACCCTGTTCTTGGCTCCTGCGCTCTAGCCAACAGCTCATTTATTGGAAAGGAGCATCAACATCACCGTGTACTTTCACCACCCTGTGAAGTTCATCATAATTTATTTCCAGCCAGGTCACCCGTGATACAAGTCAGTATTCCACTTCCATCCATGTCTGAGGACGTCGGGAGATTACGTAGAAGCCGAACACTAGGCGCAACAATGAGTGCAATTACCTTCAAATAGGCTTTGGTTATGCTGGAGCGTTGTGGACAGGGATGGCGGGTGGACGTTAGCATCTGCCTCCGATTCTAAGGGTTACAAGTGTGTATTCAGCTATAGAAAGTTGTTTTTGATATTTTTGTTTTAAGCCTATACCAAACCTTAACCGTTCCGAGTTAATGCCTGAACTTAACCCTAACCTTAAAAATTCGGAGTGAACGCCTTAACTTAATCTTAAACACTTCGAAATTTGGCGTTTGAGAAACATGAATGGACGTCTAATTATGATGTGAGATTTAGAGCTGCATGGTTGCTCGAGTCATAGTGGGAGGACCACACACCATATCATCGCATGACTCCAGGTTTACTTCGATGTGTTGGATATTAGATCAATATTTTCGCTCAAAGGCGTTTCCACCGCCAATTCTCGCATTATTAGTTTTACAGACACAAAAAGATCCCACCATTATTGTCATGTCTCTTTTCACCAGTCCCTGGTCTCCCTGCCAGCATCAAGGACCCTGTGGCCTCCCACGTAGCTGCGATGGTCTGTATCTCAGCAACGCACCTAGCAACCGCCTCTCGTAACTATGGATTATAACCTGTTGCTAAGGGAGGCAGAGCTGGAGGCTTGATTTCCAGGGATGAAATTCAAAAATAACTGTATAGATAAAATATGCTTGGAGACAGGATACACTTTAATTTATGAATGATATGTTTATTCATTCATACACTGATATGCAGCTACAGTATTTTGTTGTTCTCTAGTGCCATATCATTGCTAGAGCTTATTTCTTTCTTTGTCTGCTCGCCATTATATTCACGACATTATATTCACTTCATTTACTGCCGATGTTCTGATATGTAAAGGAATGCCCTCCTTTCTCAACTCTCATTTTTTATTTTATTTGACAAGAACTTGTGATAATGTAACAAAGATACAAAAACGAAGATTCACATTGCCAAGCTCTGAACTGAATGAAATTATTAATGTGTCTGCTTTTTGTACACCCTAACAATAAATAATACACCGGACAAATGTCCCTAGGATGTGTTTTGATAGTGTGTTTATTTGTTATTGGTGATAAATCAACAACAGATCATAAAGCAGATCTGATATGATGACATGTTCATTGAATTTGTTTATTCTATTTGAGATGTTTTATATGGTGTTTTTGTAGTATTACGTGTTCATAGAGGACTTTTTACAATACTCTCAAAAGATAAATATATGTCGAGTGTATTATATAATATTAAACAGAATTAGTATTAAACAAACAAAATTGTATGCTCTTTGTTTCAGTGAGGACAAGGAAATACAAAGCAACATTTTGAAAGCAAAAACATTTGCATGCATGCGTGCACACGCACTCTCTTTTCTCTCTCATCTCCTATTCTCTCCATCCCCTCGCTCTCTGATGAATGTTTTTACATTGGCACACAAACCAGTCATTATATTACCCCACTATTTTCCATCCTCTGAGCTAAATTACAGCACAAACAGGCTGGCATCCTGTGGACCAGCCCGTGGATATGAAAGCCTGCTATTCCCCTGCTGTCACCTCGGCTAGGCTCTCACAAGCACATTAATGATAACCTGCCACTAGAGAGCTGTAATGTCCTTGGAAAGTGCTGGTTGGTGATCGAACGGCGGTGGAGCACTCTGTTCCATGTCACTTTCTCCCCAAGCGCTGCTACCAAACTGGATATTAGTGGGCTGGGGTCTGGGATTGGGGACTTTGGTGGATTGGGGAGACAGCTGACAGAACAGAGGCCCTGGACTGGTCATTACCACAGTGCTGTTATCCACATAGAACTGACACAACACATGCCATGGCTGCTGGCTCTTACTGTGCTGGCTGGCCAGTAGGGCTTCTACTACAACAGAATGGATTCACCAACACTGGTGTCATGAGTCTGGAATCTGGACTATGGTGTTAATGATACGTCAATAAAGTACCTATCTATCTATCTATCTATCTATCTATCTATCTATCTATCTATCTATCTATCTATCTATCTATCTATCTATCTATCTATCTATCTATCTATCTATCTATCTATCTATCTATCTATCTATCTATCTATCTATCTATCTATCTATCTATCTATCTATCTATCTATCCATCCATCCATCCATCCATCCATCCATCCATCCATCCATCCATCCATCCATCCATCCATCCATCCATCCATCCATCCATCCATCCATCCATCCATCCATCCATCCATCCATCCATCCATCCATCCATCCATCTATCTATCTATCTATCTATCTATCTATCTATCTATCTATCTATCTATCTATCTAAAAGTTTGCTATCCTTTTTGATATTGGTATTCTTACACCTCTGGCTACTGAGTCAAAGATGGAGCTGCATTTGCATTACAAAGCACTGATCTGGTCTTTAAACATGTGAAATCAAGGAAGAACATGATAATTCTCCATAATTAAATACTATGAGGATTGTGCAGACAAAGTTGTATCCGCGCTGGAATATTTGCCACACTCCTGAGTAGTCAGTTCTGCTCTGACCTGCATTGACACTGGTTCAAATAAACCAAAGAAGTTACAACAAACACAGAAGTGAGAGTTCCAAGATGCAGTGTTGTCCACCAGCCATGTGTCATATACAAGAGCCTAGGGGAGAGCCTGAAAGACTGACACAAAAGACTGGTACTCACAAACAAACCCTGATACAGCAGCACCACCCTGTGGATGTTGAGGGAGGAAGGTTCATGTCACAGTTTGTGTGGAAATTCAACAGAAAAAAAAGAGCCAATAGAAGAGGGGCGGGGTTTCCCTGGGCGTCTCTTCCCTGGTCTTGGCCAGGACTCAGATCGCAGTCAGACTATTCTCAAGCCTTCTGAATTCAGGCCTCTACTGTAACTGTATTTCTGTAGGCTATCCATTATTAAGTAATTAATGATCTAAACTGCAAACAGTTCATCTAACAATGAAAAATGGACATTTCAGTATCAAATCTACCCTCCAAATGTTAAAAGGGACCAAGTTGAATTGACAAGAAATTGATTATAGACAATGTAAAATAGCTCATTTAGAATTTCTAATTAAATTGTAACTTATTTTTGTAACTTCTTAAGACTACAGTGCCCGATTTCGGAAAATCACTGATTATATGTTTACATTACTTATTTTATTAATTTCCACCGTTTTATAAGTCAAAACACAAGAAAAATAGACAGACAGAAGAACCAAGAAAAAGTGCCATTTTCACAGCGCACCTCTCACCTTGTCGATACACACTGTTTAAATGGCAAAAATTATAATTTAGACCATCACAAATTTAACAGATTTTGACTATCACACATTTCGGATAAAGTGATAAAGAAGGTGAAATATTTTAGGTAGATGTTCCTAAAACTGATTGTAACTATATATGGACATATTATAAAGTATGAAAAGGCTTGTTCATTCACATCTAATTAATTAATTATGATATGATCATTTTTGTATATGGTTTACTATACTTTCTTATACCATAGTCTTCTTGCTAGATTGATGAATACAGTCATAGCAAAACAGTGCAAAACGGCTGTCAGCTCAATGGAAATCTCAAGTCATTTGATCCTGTAAGTATATGATTTAAACAGATCTCCATTTTGTCTTCAGTGCAATATCATATTTTGTTTTTGAAATGTTACTTGACAGTTATCCACCAGAGGGCAGTAAAGCCTTCTAAATCATCCCAGGCTGTGTGTGTTGAGCTGGGAGCTGTGTGCAACTAAAGCCCTCTCTCTTGCGAACAAAGGGATTAGTTGGAGGTCCATCAGAGTAAAAAGGCTATTCTGTGTAAATCCACTAAATCCAGAATGGGAACGGAAGGCCATGTCACTTTGATTTCACACCCTAGTAACTCGATAGAAAACTACAGATAGTAGGCCAACTGGGCCTGCATGACAACCACTAGAACAACATATTAAACCTGTGACCTATTGAAACTAAATCAATCAACAGGTAAGAGTCCTCCTCCTCCTCTTATTATGGAGATAGATGAATTTCGATATTACACTGAACAAAAATATAAATGCAACATGTACAGTTGTTTCATGAGCTGAAATAAAAAATCCCTGAAATGTTCCATACATACAAAAAGCTTATTTCTCTCAAATGTTGTCTACAAATTTGTTACCATCCCTTTAGTGAGCATTTCAGCTTTGCCAAGATAATCCATCCACCTGACAGGTGTGGCATATCAAGAAGCTGATTAAACAGCATGATCATTACACAGGTGCACCTTGTGCTGGGGACAATAAAAGGACACTGTAAAATGTGCAGCTTTGTCACAGAACACAATGCCACAGATCTGAAGTTTTGAAGAAGTGTACAATTTGTATGCTGACTGAAGGAATGTCCACCAGTGCTGTTGCCAGAGATCTGTACACAATTCCTGGAAGATGAAAATGTCCCAGTTCTTCCATGGCCTGCATACTCACCAGACATGTCACGCATGTTTGGGATGCTCTGGATTTACGTGAACGACAGCGTGTTCCAGTTCCTGTCAATATACAGCAACTTCGCACAGCCATTGAAGAGGAGTGGGACAACATCCCACAGGCCACAATCGACAGCCTGATCAACTCTATGAGAAGGAGATGTGTTGCATGAGGCAAACCAAATACAGACAGGTTTTCTGATCCAAGGTATCTGTGACCAACAGATGCATATCTGTATTCCCAGTCACGTGAAATCCATATATTAGGACCTAATGAATTTATTTCAAATGACTGATTTCCTTATATGAACTGTAACTCAGTAAAATCTTAGAAATTGTTGCATGTTGTGTTTATATTTTTGTTCAGTGTAGAAAGTAACAATAGAATTTAACAGTTTATATGCCCAGTTACTACCATGTCTATTGTATTGAAGAGTGAATCTTCAGCAGCACCCACAACAACATGGCCACTCAACACATTCCCATTCCAGTCAGGTAGAACCCATCAGTCAGCTGGGGACAATGAAAGCTATGGTGAGTGAGTTGGTAAATATTTTGAGAGAGGACAGAAACCCAATTAAAGAGGCAGCATGTAAATGTTGGATAAATGGAACGTGTGGTGAAGAGGGAGTCTCTTCTGAAGCAGCTAATTGATCAATTAGGTAAACAGAAAGTGCAGAGGGAGACTGAGGGGTGGGTGGGGGAGATATGCCTCAGCAGTAATGACTCAGCTGTGGTTATGGAAGGATGGAGATCTGGAGATCCTAATCGAAGACAATGGCTTTTGGGAACAGGAACACCTTGTGGACAATCTGTGGAGAACCATGCCAGGGTGAGTATAGAGTAGTGTGTGTGTGTGTGTGTGTGTGTGTGTGTGTGTGTGTGTGTGTGTGTGTAATACACACAAGTGTATTTCCCTATGCTCCTGTGTGTGTGTGTGTGTGTGTGTGTGTGTGTGTGTGTGTGTGTGTGTGTGTGTGTGTGTGTGTGTGTGTGTGTGTGTGTGTGTGTGTGTGTATGTGTGTGTGTGTGTGTGTGTGTGTGTGTGTGTGTGTGTGTGTGTGTGTGTGTGTGTGTGTGTGTGTGTGTGTGTGTGTGTGTGTGTGTATAGAGGCTTGTCTCCAGACTGCAGTGTGAAGTGGAAGGCCGTGGGCCGTGGGGCTGAACGAGACGTGCCCCAGTGCTGACAGCCCGGCGGACAGGTCTCCACCCTCATCCCTCCGTCTTTCATTTGAATAATTCATGCTAATTACCTACTTACCGTAAGCAGAACTGTCAGCCCACGGGCCCCAGCAGACAACGTCAAACACACACACACACACACCTCACAGATCAGCACACTCCCAATGGAAAGTTCAGAGTTGCTGTTGTTAAACTAAAGGGAATTCCTTTAACAAAAGTTAGCTGTCTGTTAACAGTGTAGGTTAATGATAGAGTACACCCCTGCTCCACCAGAATAGCTGAGGATGGTACTTCTACTCTAGACTGCATTGAACTGCAGTGTTTAGTGACAATAAGTGACAGCAAAGACACTGGGGACAGAATTCAATCATAAAACATTGCATAACACAGAAAATAAGTTATCCAGTGTCGTGATAAGAAGCAGTTGGAGTTAATGCAGTTGACACCTCCGATACTGCATAATCAACCTGTGAGAAATCACATTGCAGAAAAATTCACTACTATTGAATTTTGGCCTGGATATTCCTTATCAAATGTTCTAGGGACATACTCTCTCTCTTTTACACACAGTATTTTTCGAGCTGCCTATAAGCACTGCAATGAGCACCTTCAATCATAAAACATTGCATAACACAGAAAATAAGTTATCCAGTGTCGTGATAAGAAGCAGTTGGAGTTAATGCAGTTGACACCTCCGATACTGCATAATCAACCTGTGAGAAATCACATTGCAGAAAAATTCACTACTATTGAATTTTGGCCTGGATATTCCTTATCAAATGTTCTAGGGACATACTCTCTCTCTTTTACACACAGTATTTTTCGAGCTGCCTATAAGCACTGCAATGAGCACCTTGCAGAAAAATTCACTACTATTGAATTTTGGCCTGGATATTCCTTATCAAATGTTCTAGGGACATACTCTCTCTCTTTTACACACAGTATTTTTCGAGCTGCCTATAAGCACTGCAATGAGCACCTTTTCAGACCCCCCCCCCCCCCCTCCCACACACACACACACACTGTTTTATGCTACTCTGTGTCTGGGAGCGCCGAAGTTTTCATCCTGTTCATTTAAGGGTTCGTTACACAAAGAAATCCTCACTTGGCCAAACCTACAATTCCACTGATGAGCTTCCTGGCTGTGTACCCAGCTACCCACTAGCTGCTACCCAGGGGATTCTGGACAGCCTTGTGTGTGTGGCATCCAGTCATCCAATCAGTGAGCAGAGTTGCCCGCCGTGCCGTGCACGATCCTCCAGCTCTAATACCCACAACAAAACCGCTGCAATTTGGGTCTCATTCTGCCCCACTTGTCTGCCGTTCTCTCTATGAAAGCTCCCATTAGTATGCATGGGGCTGCTGCCTACCAACAATAATGTGAGGTTAAAATCAATGGCTTGCCAGTTGAACTGCCCCTGGGTGGAAACAGGGTTCACCAAATCAGGCAGAGCATTATTGCCAGACAGACAGGACTGCATTTTGGCAAGTACCCTGCACATAAACACACATGTGCGCACACACACACACACACACACACACAGAGGTTTGACAGATCCTCAGCAGATGTGGCGGAGGACGGCCATGTGTGTGGGGATGAGGCTGTTGACAGGGACGTCCATTAGCCGCTGGATGACTCATGGACAGCCATGATGGCAGCAGTCTGTCCCTCCAGTCGTCATCACCACTATGGAGGGTTGCTTCACTACACCCTGCTAATGTGGTCTATTCTTTTTGACTGATTCCGCATGATCACTTCTCAGTTGAATCCTCATTAAGATGTCAAATCAGTGGTTAATGTATTTTAGCGTTTCCCTCGTCCCCTAAACTGTTATTTATGACACTTATTAGACAGCGTAACCCAGCCATCAATTAATGTCCTACAGGCATTGTAGGCAATTGGAGCAGAGTGACGTTGGATCAAATGTACTGGAACGTCCATTAATACCGCAATTCCCATACAAATTCTCAGACAGAAATTAACACACGTGCGTGGTGCACACTCTCTTTGTGTGTGTGTGTGTGTGTGTGTGTGTGTGTGTGTGTGTGTGTGTGTCTCCCTCGCACAAACACACACACTGCATGCTGTGAATACACAGTGGATGCAAGTAAGACAAAGTATAATTTTTCAGGCATAAGGAAAAACAAGTAAAGAGAGTAGGACTACACATATCTCACTTTGTGTCGACCATTATTCATTGACTGTGTGCTGCTGTCTACTGTCAGTGTAGCTGAGAAGATGAAGGAGTGGGTATACACACAGTGTTGTGTGTTAGTCTCGGGGTTGTGTGTGTGTGTGTGTGTGTGTGTGTGTGTGTGTGTGTGTGTGTGTGTGTGTGTGTGTGTGTGTGTGTGTGCGCACATACAGTATATGTGTGTGTGTGTGTGTGTGTGTGTGCGTTCACGTACTGTATGTGTGTGTGTGTGTGTGTGTGTGTGTGTGTGTGTGTGTGTGTGTGTGTGTGTGTGTGTGTGTGTGTGTGTGTGTGTGTGTTTTGCGTGTGTGTCTGGGCCCATGGCCTGTAGGGCAGGGGCCTCTGTCAGGCCCATGAGTGAGTGATGAATGTGTGCAGTATGGGGAACCGGGTCCCCACTGCATTAACACTGCTCCGCAGCAGAATGTGTGTGTGTGTGTGTGTGTGTGTGTGTGTGTGTGTGTGTGTGTGTGCCTGAAAGCACAAGGAGATAATGCTTCTCTCTTTCTCATCTCCCTCATCCTCGCTCATCCTGACACCACACATGCCCTCTTCGTCACACTCCTGCCTCTCATCACAAACCTAATCGTCTCGCCCCCTCGGCAAGTACGTGCTGCGCAAATTAAAGCACCTCTGCCCCTTTTCTTTATTCATCTTCATCCTCCTCCTCCTCCTCCTCCTCCTCCTCCTCCTCTTCTTCTTACAGTTTATTTTATGCATGCAACTCACAAACAGACAGCAAGTGGCCATGACTGTCTCCATAATGTCTCTACTTGTCAACATTTAGCTGTTGAACTGTTTACAAATTGAAGATATTACCATGTAGATGTGAGGATGTGTATTCATTGAAATGGACCATAAAATACTACAGAAGGAATGCCAGTGGCCCAGCCTGCCAGAGCCATACAGTGTGCTGATCATTCCAGAAAACGCTGAGCATGCATATGGGATGCCATATAGAAAGGCTTACAGAACTACTTTTACATTAGTGGTCTTTGATAATAATAAAGACATAAAGCCTAACTTAGTATTTGCGTTTTCTCAAGTGTTCACATTTAGAATAGTTTCCATTCTTTATAAACAAAATAATCTTTTTTTTTTTTCAGTTTGCTGATGATATTTCATATTAGAGACACACAATGCCATTCTATGAGAATAAGATACGATTCAAAGTGAAAGAGTGTGTCATAAATTTGCCACAAGCTAATAATTATCAGTCCTCTCAGAAGGCTTTTCAATCAGCCAGAAGTCCTTGTTCCATTTCCATTTTCAACAGCACTGGAACCACAATTACTGTGAGTGAGGGATTGATTTAACGGTCATCAAAGAGCGAGAACAGACATCTATATTCAGAACTTGAAAGAGAAGCCTAGTTGGTAGGCTGTAATATAGTGAAGAGAGATCCAGCCTGCCTTTGGAGAGAAAAACAGAGGTATAATCTATAACTGTAAGGTTGGTAATGAGAAAGACGAGGGTGCAGCCGTCTGTTCACTGTGATAAGATGGGAAACTTCCCTCAGGACTTAAACATCTCTGACCCAACAACAACAAAGGCAACAAATAGCTTTTTACCCCATCCATCTTTCTGAGCTCTGTCCTTTCCTTCCCCGCTCTCTCTCTTCATCTTATTCTTCTCTCCATTCTTTCCTAAATTCAGGTCCACACACAGCACCGCTGCCATGTAATCGGTTTCATCAGCGTTTCTATTAGCCAAAGAAGAATACAAGGTAATTAAAAAGAGAGCGGCCAAGCGTAGCAGAGAGAGGTTTCATGGAGGCGCTCGTGTGGAAAAAGATAGAGAGAGAGAGAGAGAGAGAGAGAGAGAGAGAGAGAGAGAGAGAGAGAGAGTGAAAGGGGGTCTTGAATGAAGTCAGGAAATAGCGTGAGGGTCACAGTGGTTTGGTCCTGCTCTCCAATGTTCCGAGACAGAACGCTCTGTGAATAGAAATTAGACTAAATGTCTTGTTAATGTGGTCAGAGTCAAACAGCGCCACAATAAGGACCTTCATTTCACCATGTGACCAGTCCCCAGTGTCCACTCCACGAACCTACTGAGGATATACTGTATACTGTGGTGATTTTTCAGAATGGGTACCTCAACACTGTTGGACGACGGATATTGTTTCACTGGACATGTCATGTGTTACAGAATCAGGATGGCGACAGCACAGATCTGAAATAATGCTCCCCACCACCCGTACCCCCAACCCCACCCCCATTTTTATGACATACTCAAAAATCTATATTTATTTCAAACCCTTTCAAAATGTTTAAATCTGAAGTCAGCCAGATAAATCATCTATTTTCTGTTTATCTCCTCTCTATACAATGTTCATTTCATTCAGCTGTAGTTGCAGTAGTCAGTGGACCAAAGACTGAACTCCAATATATTTCCCGAAACACGCCGGCTGTACATTCTGCTGCCAAGCTGTGCTAACATTCATTTTCTGCTGAAACAGCCACTGGCCTGCGAGAGCAAGTTTGCCCTGAGCCGAAATATCAATTATACTGTTCTCTCCCTAGCGGACAGAGTGTCTTTAATCTTCACACAACCAATCAAAATGTCTTCTGACTGGGTGGGAGAAATGTGGGGCTGAAGTAATGGGAGGGGAAGAAGAGTTTCAGCCACACAGTTAATATTGACACAGGGGGTTTGTGGATGGGTCTCCTGCTGCTGGAATGGTCTCTCTTTCTCTCTCTCTCTCTCTCTCTCTCTGCCCCCCCCCCCTCCCCCTCCCATTTCAATGCAGTTCTTGCTCCCAAGCTGGCTGGCTGGCTGGCTGGCTGGCTGGCATGTGAAGATTCTGTAATTTTCCGCCACACTTCCCCTGCTGTTTGCTGGCTTTTCCTTGGCCGGGCGCAGAGACAGAGATAGCGTTGAACAAGGCAAGGGTCCCGCCAGCACTCCTGCCTTCCCGCGATTATTATTGCAGCAGCAGCAACCGTGGCCGCCAGGTTAAACCAGCAATCAGCACTCTCTAAATAACATCATTCACAGCCTCTTTAAAGGGAGGCACTCAGACAGACACAGTCCCAGCACTCCACACACAGTATATGTACCGGGAATGGAGGTACAGGGAGCATCAGAGACCTGTTCTAACCACTGACGCTGCTCAACCTGTATCTCACTACCTCAAGCCATCACTACATCAGAGTCCCTGTCTTCTCACTGACCTGTTGAGACTGTGTCAGGAGAGAACCCTCACTCCTCCCCCTCATACACACTACCTATCATCACAACAGGACTTCTCTCTGATGTTAACCTTTACCTCATCCAGATATTGATCTTAGAATACACAAGAATGCCTCCATTTCATTAGTGACTCTAATACTATTATAATAACCCCATTCACATACACACGGACACGTACACACACACCTTATTTGTTTCATTATCAAATGTTGGTTGCCCGCTCTCTAAAACCAACTGAAACCTATTGGGAATGTGTATTTCAGTGGTAAGATTGAAAATCAATGAAAAGGTGGTTGGAGTGTAAACAGATTATTAACTCTGTGTATTGGGGCAAGATCACTGCATTACATACCTCTGTGATTCCCAATAGATGACCTGGAGCACAATAGATTTTCATGCACTTGCTTCGCAGGAATCCAATCGTAATTTCAACCTGATCAATTATTTGCTCAAGCTGATCATGCTCTCAACACACAGCCTTTGTGTTTGATCTACTGTTCACAAGAAACACAGAGGGACATACAGGATGGGGAGAGAAAAAAGAGAAAGGGATATATTGAGAGAAGAGATAGTGGAAGAGAGAGAGAGGGAGATATTGAGAGAAGAGATGGTGGTAGAGAGAAAGGGGGAAGAGAAAAAAGAAAAGAAGGGTGATTGCTTTCAGATTTCAGGGTGAAAGAGTGTGTTTTCCTGGTTGGGGGGGGAGAGAAGGGGGAGGAGAATAGTCTCTCTAGATGGGAGGAACAGGCCCTGCTCTGGCACTGGTAAAGTGACTGAAGCCCACTACTGCCACAGTTTGACAATTTCAGCCGCATTCATCTACTCTCTTTTCTTTTTGGTCGTCCTCTCTCTGCCAGACCTTACTCTTTGCAGGCGTAATAATGGCTGTCTCAGCCCCCTGCCTGCCTGCTCCACAAACTCCCCAGTACTGCCAGAGCTCCACAATAGAAGTATATTTGAGGGGTACTTTCATTGTGGTGTAGCCCTGACAGCCTCTAATTAGACCAGGATAGAATTAAAGGGCTCCTTCTTCTTCATCTTCCTCCTCCCCCTCATTTTAATTTCCTCCTCTTCCTCCACATTCTCCTTCTCCTTCCTCCTCCTCTCAGCTCAGGTCTGGCACATGGAGGTGTCTCTGGAACATGTATGGCAGAACCACTCTCAGATCTACACTGGTCCATAATCACTGAGATGGGAAAATACCTTCAAAATGTCCTCAGTATGTAGACCAGAAGCTCAGCAGGGCAGAAAAACACTGCATGTACCGAGTTTCACATTTGAACGTGTCAATATGTCCTGATGGTTGTAATTAAGCAGGCCAGGTATGCATAGTTGACATTGAATAGGCATGTCATGCATGATGTGACTCTCTGACTACTGCTCTCTATCAAGGCTTTGACAGATTAGAAAGTACGTGTATATGGATTCAAGGCAAATAATGAGAAATTACTTTTAAATTGTAGCTTAGCCCGTTGAGTAAAAAAGGCGCTGTCAATATTGCTGGGTGGTGCAGAGAGAAAAGCGAGGAATTCAGGGATGACTTTATTTTGGTTATTACCATCATAATCATCTGTCCTCTTCCACTCTGCAGTCTGGGCACACCTCTCCGCCTGCCTCGTCTCTGTGTTAGACGGTGATTGCCTTGTATTTAAGGATGCTTCTGTGAGGCTCTGTTCCGACAAATGCTTTTCCAATACCGCTCACAGCAGAGCACACCTCATTTAAATCTGTGAAAGGGATTTTGATTCCATCAGCAGAATGCTTTGAGGCGAGAGAAGGTGCAGGCCATTCAATAATGCGTCGGCGATGAGAAAAAGTGCAAGAATATTATTTCTCACCTACCATATGCAGACAGTGTTGTTATTTTAATCCTTCTTTTATTCTTAACACAGACCCTCATTTAGCTTTAAGGCTTCACGGCAGCATGAGGAAGTGTAAGCCATGTGCCGAGCGGCTTTCAAACACACTGTGAAACAAAAACATTGGACTGATCATAAGCTTAGATCTAAGTGTTGTAGCAGAGACTCACTGTAGGATGTGTGTGGAGATTATCATGTAACGTATGAAGCCTGAGATTTATATTTTGTGGCTGTGTGCGTGTAGCTACGTGTTTCTGTTGTGGACCAACTGCTGATATCTTCACTGTTGCAGCTTGTTGACCTTCAACACTTATCAGTGCATATCTTTTGTCTCAGCAATTACCAGCTT
The DNA here is from genome assembly GCA_023634145.1 of Thymallus thymallus. Taxonomy (NCBI): domain Eukaryota; kingdom Metazoa; phylum Chordata; class Actinopteri; order Salmoniformes; family Salmonidae; genus Thymallus; species Thymallus thymallus. Next base: position 21,570,049 of record CM042380.1, on the reverse strand, counting down.
TTCAGTCCGAGAGGGATTGGATAATGCATCCAAATTAAAATCTTGTGTAAATCCCCGCGCTTGATTGCTTGAGAGCCGCTGAGAGTTGTTCCAACCTTAATGCTGAAGGACTTCCTGCATCCCAAAGTCATTTTCTTTTTCATTCGTTTATGAACACTTTTCCCTGGTACAGCTAAATACAAATACATCTAGCTTAACAATTAAATTAATTCTCCATCCTCTCAGCTGTGTTGCTATTTAGTAATATAATATTGTCTGTATATACACTGAGTGTACAAAACATTAAGAACATTAAGCTCTTTCCATGACATACAGTAGACTGACCAGGTGAATCCAGGTGAAAGCTATGATCCCTTTTATTAAGTCAATTTTATTAAGTGTAGATGAAGGGGAGGAGACGGGTTAAAGAAGGCTTTTTAAGCCTTGAGACAATTAAGACATGGATTGTGTATGTGTGCCATGCAGAGGGTGAATAGGCAAGACAAAAGATTGCCTTCGAATGCAGTATGGTAGTAGGTGCTAGGTGCAATGCTGCTGAGCCTGTTCTGAGGGGAGGTGCAACTCAATATTAGGAAGGTGTTCTTAATGTTTTGTACACTCGGTGTATCTCAGTTCAGGTAAAACTTACATTTGGTTAATCTCTCAAATGGAGAATTTTTTACCTATATGGACACAAGAGTTTAAAGCTGTAATCATCTTCATAGTACTTGAGGCTAGTGATGTTTTTAGTTGAGGCAGTTTGCTAGTCTCCGCCCAATGTGCTGCCTCCTCTGAGAGGCTAAACACCAAATCAGTGATGGCGGGGGTGCAAAAGCTACAGGGAAATCAAGAGTTGTCTCCAGCTGAGAGGGGTACAGGACAAGTGTCACAGGACGCCATACTGCGGGTCTGACAATACTAATGGCACTTCTTTTGCATTATGATAATTGCCAACACAAAATTGCCACCTCATTTTTCCCTGTTTCTAATTATTGAGCTCTCCAATGCTAGCAGGGACTGAGAGCAGCAGAACATTGGCAGGCAATTAAACTCCTGCAATTATGGTTCCATAGTAACGTGCTGCGGCTTTACAGAGGATTTGTGGGGCACAGAATGATTGCTCTCCGATGCAATTAAAAACGGGACAAATCTGGTCTGGACCTGTAAACGTGTCTGCACACGACAGGTCTTTTGAAGCTTACCGCAGTTACAGTCTTTCTAGGGGTTGTGGAACATGTGCCAGAATATTTGGAAGAGGTCACACTGACATACTCACCAAAGAACATTCACCTACTGAAGCAAATCCACATGACGGTCACAATAGGCCTTGAGGATACACACTTGGAACACAGTCCACACGCACACACACACACTGTTCCATCCATAGACACACATTTGCATTTTGAGTTTCCAGAGTGTGGCATACTGGGTAGGATTAGCCACCCTCCTCTCCTCTGCAGTACGTAGCGTGTCGGAGGAAGCAGTGACCCGGTACGAATGCGTTCGGTAGGAAGTGGCAAAGCACCGGACTTAGGCACCATCGGGCTGTGGCCATCTGGAAACACTGGCAGGAGAGTGTTTATGACTGAGGCAGCCCTCTGGGGAGACGAACAACACCCACAACCTGGGCTACTACTTTGTCCTGTGCTGCTGTTGTAGATCAGCCATCAAAGGATAACAACTAAGTCATTTTAATGGGAGAGGGCTGTCTGCATCTGTAGGGCTCTAATTAGCATCTCTATCAGAAAGGCTGGTCCTCTGATGGTGCTTAGTGTTTAGTGTTAGGACATGCTGTTGTCTGTGACACTACTGCTCCTCATCTGTTTTTTAGTTGTGTTCGTTTTTTTTTCAACAAATTTGGAGTACCGGTACGTCTCTAAATGGAACTCCTGGTATTAGCACGTAGTCGCTAGGAGCCATTCATTAGCTATTTGGATTTGTTTAACATGGCATGTTAATTTCCCTTAATTTAATTGATCAAACATTTCCAATAAAATCCATTAGTTGTAGCCTGGGGCTGGACAGAACAGCCTGTGTTTGTGCCTGTGTGTGTTTGCCATTAACAGGTAGACTCTGACAATTACAGTTAGAGTCTGTGGAGTTAATCAAACACAGTGCACAAACGCACCTCAGAGCAGTGGAAAACAGCTCTCAACTCTTCACTCATCTCATGCATTAGGAAATGTTTTCTGGGATGGCATGCTTGTTAGGGAGTAGCCTACAATGGCTTCGGAGAATTCATTAATGAGCTCCACAGAGTTGGTAATACTACATGGACAGAAGTATGTGTACACATGCTTGTCCAATATCTCATTCCATAATCAAGGGCATTAATATGGAGTTGGTCTCCCCTTTGCTGCTATAACAACATCAACTCTTCTGGGAAGGCTTTCCACTAGATGTTGGAACATTGCTTCCATTCAGCCACAAGTGCATTAGTGAGGTTAGGCACTGATGTTGGGCGATTAGGCTTGGCTCACAGTCAACGTTCCAATTAATCCCAAAGGTGTTTGATGGGGTTGAGGTCAGGGCTCGTGTTAAGATTTCCCTTCACTGGAGCTAAGGGGTCCGAACCATGAAAAACAGCCCCAGACCATTATTCATCCTCCACCAAACTTTATAGTTGGCACTATGCATTTGGGCAGGTAGCATTCTCTCGGCATCCGACAAACCCAGATTCGCAAGATGGTGAAGTGTGATTCATCACTCCAAAGAATGCGTTTCCACTGCTCCAGAGTCCAAAGGCAGCGAGCTTTACACCACTCCAGCCAACGCTTGGCATTGCACATGGTGATCTTAAGCTTGTGTGAGGCTGTTCAGCCATGGAAACCCATTTATTGAAGCTCCTGACAAACAGTTCTTGTGCTGACATTGCTTCCAGAGGCACTTTGGTACTCGGTAGTTAGTGTTGCATCTGAGGACAGACGATTTTTACGCGCTTCAGCACTCAGCGGTCCCGTTCTGTGAACTTGTGCAGCCTACTACTTCGCAGCTGAGCTGTTGTCGCTCCTAGATGTTTCCACTTCACAATAACAGCACTTAGAGTTGACCGGGGCAGCTCTAGCAGGGTAGAAATTTGACTTGTTGGAAAGGTGGCATCCCATGACGGTGCCACGTTGAAAGTTACTGAGATTTTCAGTACGGGCCATTCTACTGCCAACATTAATCTATGCCGATTGCGTGGCTGTGTGCTCGATTTTATACACCTGTCAGCAACTAATTTGAAGGGGTGTCCACATACTTTTGTCCATGTAGTGTGTAACAGAGGACTTTCAAAGTCCATTCTCATAAATCAAGAGTTTTTCCGTCTGTTTTGATGTGCTATGGTGTTTGACTTTCTCCCCCTTCCTTTGTTCTATGTACTGAAACTTTCTTAATCCTTGCCTACACCCTCTTGGTTGCACTAAATCACCTTCCGTCTGTCAATTATCTCTCACAATACTCCTCTCTCTCCCTCGCTCTCCCTCCTTCCCTCTATATGTCGCCCTTTTCTCCCTCGCTCTCTCTCACTCATTCCCTCTTTCTCTCTCTCTCTCCTTCAACGAAAGTTTCCTGCCATCATGTGAGTCTCACATCTGCATTGCAGTGCCGAGGAGAAAGCAGTGGCTGGAAAAGAGGAGTCATGGTGAGAGAGAGAGAGAGAGAGAGAGAGAGAGAGAGAGAGAGAGAGAGAGAGAGAGAGAGAGAGAGAGAGAGAGAGAGAGAGAGAGAGAGAGATGGCGGGGAAGTGAGAGAAAGAGAGAGATGAAATATGCAATTTAGCCACATCATGGAGTCATGAGTGACATCTTAGTATTATCACCATTTGACAGTACTAACACATAGACCAAATCAATCTAATCCTTTGATGACAATACTTTGATGACAATACCCCACCTCCCTCATAGACTCTTATTAACGACATCAGCATTTTCCTGTGTTCTCTCTATTTCCCTCCTGATGGCGAGACCCTGCTTCATTGTGTTCTGCCATGTTCCTGTAATTGCTGAAACGGCCTGCCTTATGCTGAGCATGCACGTGTGTGTGTGTGTGTGTGTGTGTGTGTGTGTGTGTGTGTGTGTGTGTGTGTGTGTGTGTGTGTGTGTGTGTGTGTGTGGAGAGAGCAACTCTGTACCCCACCGAGGAGTTTGTGGGGCAGAACGGTAGCAGAGCCGCAGGCGAGCTCCACACTGAGTGAAATGACAGCCTCCAGGCCAGCATTGGTTGATGACCGTGAAACTCTTGCGGTTAACGTAAAGCGAGCGAGCGGCTGGCACAGCGAGAACTGTGAGGCTGTGTGCAGTTCTGCCAGCAACACAAGCCCCTCTCCAACTGCTCTGCAGTACAGCAACAAAACAACAGAGCCCGTGTTACAATTGTTAACACCAGCAGCAGCTATGCCATCCAAGGTAAGCAAAGAGGAGCTAGACAGAACAACTGCTATTTGTCACAGTCTTTAAGAATAAATGTTTTTTTGTGGGTGAATAAATGCTGGTATACACGCAACAGAGAAGGCAGAGAGAAACTGTAGTTAGAATAAACTACATGGTCAGAGAACAGTGTTAGGGAGAGATAGAGTGCCTGCCTGAAGTCAGAGCAGAGAACATGGTCAGAGAACAGTGTTAGGGAGAGATAGAGTGCCTGCCTGCAGTCAGAGCAGAGAACATGGTCAGAGAACAGTGTTAGGGAGAGATAGAGTGCCTGCCTGAAGTCAGAGCAGAGAACATGGTCAGAGAACAGTGTTAGGGAGAGATAGAGTGCCTGCCTGCAGTCAGAGCAGAGAACAGTGTTAGGGAGAGATAGAGTGCCTGCCTGAAGTCAGAGCAGAGAACATGGTCAGAGAACAGTGTTAGGGAGAGATAGAGTGCCTGCCTGCAGTCAGAGCAGAGAACATGGTCAGAGAACAGTGTTAGGGAGAGATAGAGTGCCTGCCTGCAGTCAGAGCAGAGAACATGGTCAGAGAACAGTGTTAGGGAGAGATAGAGTGCCTGCCTAAAGTCAGAGCAAAGGTGTCAGAGGAGGACAGATAAAAGTAGGAGTAAGTGTTTGGAGAGGTGTGGGAGCAGAGGGCAGCCGTGGAGGAGGTGTGAGAGGGTGAGTGACCAAGCGTGAGCTGCTACTGCTCTCTCCGTCATTAAACACCACCACCATTTTAAAAGCCCCTCTCTCTCAAAAAGCAAAAAATACAGCCTGATGGAAATGCATAATGTTTTCATGTAGTTATTTAGAAAATATAATTATTTTTCAAATACACAGTCAAGTGAAATTACTTTTTCAGAGCAACTCCATTGTACACATTGAGATTTTAGAACACCAGATTAGTACATCTAGATTTTCCCTAAGCAGAGAGCTTTTTCAGGTTAAATTGAGGTTCAAATGTGCTAAAAGTGGGAGTGATTACTGGCAGCTTAAATCTCTCTCTCTCTCTCTCTCTCTCTCTCTCTCTCTCTCTCTCTCTCTCTCTCTCTCTCTCTCTCTCTCTCTCTCTCTCAACTCCCTCCCCCTTCTCTATATCCGAGTTAAAAGAAAACAGAGACATTTGTTGCTATGTCTCCAGCAGTGGTTAGAATGGGTTCAGATGATAAATAGCTCTCCAGTCCCATGCATTTGAGCTACACGCACACATTGGCTATAATAAAGCTGTTGGGAAGAAAAAGAAACAGAATTGTGCACAAACCAAAACTATCAGTACTAGCAAATGTGTTCTCAGTTGATGATCTGGATTTTTCATTGGTGAATGGTGCTTTTCAATCATAGAAACCTGGAAGTAGAATACGACATTTAATAACAATTTCAATAACACCATTACGTGTGAAAACAACAGACCTCCTTATTTTCTTTGATTACCATTGGGGATCCAAAATAACACACACCAATGTGAATTGCCTTCATGGACTTTTATTCCCAGTGTGTGCCCTCAGAGGAGTGATTGGAGAACAGTTAGGAGTTCTGTGCCTCTCTCCTGGTCTCATAGGTTCAGCCTCAGTGGGCTGTCTTTACCAATTTTCCCATCTGTCAGTCACAGGCCAAAACAAATCCACCTGTCTTCCAGGAGGCTGGGCTGGGAGACGTTGCAGCTGTCTGGGCCGTGACAGGAGAGTGTGACAGCGCCCTCATCTGGTGAGGGAGGGCCTATTAGTCTGCTTATTAGCCCACCTGTCACCACTTCTACACCATCTCACCTGGAGGTGCCTCCAGCACACTCATGTGCAGAGCTATCCATTCCCCATCAAAACAATACTTTGGTGCTAGAAGTAATGGCTCTATGGTTCTGTGATCCACATGTCCTTGATCATCATGAGAGGTTGTTTCCAACCTGGTAACAATATAACAACTCATCCATGAGAGACATGCACCTCAGTGGACCCCTTGATTGCTTGAACAATGAAGCCATTAACACCACATTATGTAAATGGTAATAGCCAAACACATCTAATAGGATAAAAGCTAAGTACAGTGCAATATAATGTCGCTGACTTTAACTGGCTCTTTGAATTATGATTTCAATTATAACCTTGCTAATGTAATTCATTGTTTCACAGCCGAAAATTCATTTTTAAAGCTTCACTGAGTCTCTATTTCAGAAATCAGGTTTAATCAGTCATGTACATTGAACACATGCACTGGAACGTCCTCTAAAGAGATTGACAAAGTTGCCCGGGATCTGCGCTCGCTCTGGCTCTTAAAAGGGACATAACCCCCCTCCCCACCATGGCATGTTTCCATTGTGATGGGAAAGTGTTCATCTGAGATATGAAAGGCCTGTGCCTTTAAGAGGGCTGTCCCCCCCTTTTCCTCATGCTCCCCCTCAACCACACAGAGTAGACACTCCTCCTGCGAGCATTTGTGAAGCAGCTCCTGTCCCTTACGTCTCTTTGTGGGGAAACAGAGGGCACACTTTCTAGAGCATAACTGGAGACAGAGAAACAGAGTTCCAGGCAGGACGCCCAGGGTTCCAGCCTACAGCCACTCCTGGCCCAGCCCTGAGGGGGACAGCACCTCCAGAGCACCTTGGCCAAGAGATACACGAAAGGAGAAGAGACGCTAATCAACTGGACCGTCCCAGAAAATGAGATGAGAGATGATGATGATATGAATCCAACTGATCATTGCTGGATCTGAACCCTAAGTGAGAGGTGTAGTGAGTGTATTGTGTAAAGTAGCAGTTCTCTTGAAAAGTTAGACTGAATAATCAAAGTATCGAGGTTACAAGGATAAAGGCTCATCGAGAGAAAACAAGGGAAGGAACACTTCAGCTGAGAATTTATGCATTTTCTCCAGTTTCAAGAAGTGAAATTGAGATGCTCTTTTTTATTTTTTGGTCTTGAATTTCTCCATCTGTATTCTTAATTCACCACCCAGCGTTTATCTTATTTTTTCAGCTGTCTGTAAAGCAGCATGAAAAACTCAATTGAAAGCACTCTCTGCGGGCCGGATAATATTCCTGTCTGAAGCCTTGAAACTTTTGCAGACGTCTACAGAAAAAAGAAACCCATAAAAATAAAAATAAAAACGATGCTATGCTGGATCCCATATGAGTAAGAATCTGACTGGACTAGGAGAATATACAGGAGTGAAGAGATGTATTCCGGCTGTGGAGTTGGGGTGGCCAGCATTCAGAGCCAGTATCAGGTCAGAGACTCTGTCAGACCATACACCGGACCTGGAGGGAATACACAGGTCCCAATGGAAACCGGTGTGACCCCAGCTAGGAGCCTAGTATATCAGGTTCAGGCTTACAGTGGGCAACCCACCTGCACTGTGAACAGTCTTTCCAACACACAGCCCACCCCGCTGCCTACACCTCCAACTCCACCTCCCGCCGCACTCAAACTAGGCCAGGGTGGGTTCAAGAAGGTGTGTCGCACAGAGGAGGACATCCCGTGCCCCTTCCCAGGACTGGCCTCAGGAGTGCTGGAGATGCGTGTCAAGGAGGGTAGTAAGATCCGTAACCTCATGGGTTTTGCCATGGCTCGCATGCAGGGGGATGTCAGTGGTGTTGGGGTTAGTGGAGGCGGTGGCCTGAGGCAGGTCGTTTTCTCTGGGTCAGGTCGTGCTGTCACCAAGACCATCACATGCGCTGAGATCATGAAGAGAAAAGTGGGGTGTCTGCACCAGCTGACCAAGCTGCGCTACAAGGGCGTGAGGGAGGTGTGGGAGAGCCACGAAGGGGGGGCATCGGAGATGACTGTTCACAGGACCGTCCCCTCCATCAGCATCCTTTTGTCCAAAGACCCCCTGGACCCCCAGGAGCCCGGCTACCAGCCCCCTGAGACCCTCAGTGCTCTCTGGGAGGAGAGAGAAGGTGTGGATGCCCCACAGACAGCCAACAAGAGACCTCATGGCCTGTCCCCATACAGCAGTTTCCTTGACTCTAAGAGAGTGTGTCTGGGTCTGGACGAGGGGACTCTGGCTCTGTCCACCCCCCTGGCTAACTGACTGACTGAACTGGTATCAAACAGTCGAGTGGGAAGGATCAGAGGAGTTCATTCTGCACTGACTCCACTCAAGCACAGTGCTGAAACAATCAGAACATTCACTCAGACAGAACAGTGCTTTCTGAGGAGAACTGAGCACCCTACCCACCCCATCCTCCAGAGGTCAGTCAAAATAGGACCTGAAAGCTAAGCTTGTCTCTGTAGATACAGCATTTATTGAACCCATTTCTCAGCACAATCAATTGTTTGCCTTTGTGCCCAGAGATACTTAATGTCATCATATTGTATGTCACACTGTAAGAGCTTAGACATGACAACAGACTTGTCATCGCATTTCAAAACATGAACACAACAAAACACAGAGTGACCAATCACCCAAGATCTAACAATACCTTTTGACCATTATAGTTCTGTTTTCCTAATTATATCCTACAACTACAAATATTTTAAAAAAATGCACATGGTAGGTATTTTTTAAAAAACATAGTGAAGCTAAAAAAAAATATTTGGCTCTATACGCCAGCATTTTGGATTTGAGATCACCTGTTTCATATGATGTGACAGTAGAAAGTGTCGCCTTTTATTTTAGGGTATTTTCACACATTTATGTTTTACCATTTAGAAATGAATGCACTTTATGTATCTAGTCCCCCCAATTGAAGGTGTCATAAGTGTTTTGACAAATGCACTTAAATTTAGACTATTAATACACTATAAGTGAATTTGTCCAAATACTTCAAATGGGGGGACTATATACATAAAGTGCATTCATTTCTAAACTATCCTTAATATGACAAATGTATCGTGTTTTAAAATATCCCAAAATTCAAATAAACTATATGCAGGAAAAGCCTTTTTGTATTTGTATCCCTCAGACTTGCCTATAGTACTGTACAAAGTCCTGATTGAAAAGGAAATCACAGCGTGCTGATGTGTTGATAAGACTAACGGGAGTGAAATTTGTCTAAGAGACAGCTGATTTAATGACATGGCCACTGATAAGACGCAGCTCCAGAACCAAGCAGCCTGACAGATGCTGGGGGCTGAAATACAGGGACAGATTATCATTAAGATTACAACACTACATTGCAGCACACTAGAGAAAAGGATTAAAACTAGGGTTGATATAACTTCACACAGTCAGTGTCCCTCCAGAATATGAAACCATAGCAGCAGACTCAACTCCATACCATTACTACAGTACTAGGGTTCACGTAGAGGATATCTTATGCAGTGATTGGGAGTAGTGAACTACTGTACATGTAATTCATGTTATTTTATTTTATTTTGCAGTTGCTTGGTGTTAGTTGAACTCAATTCAAATCTTGGTAGTGTTTTCAGTAGTTAATTACTTTTTAGAGGTGTACAGTAGCTAACTGTAACTACACACAAATAAAAATGTGTGAAGTAGGCAAGAATTTCCTTTATTTTATGGCATCAGACCTGCCGTATTCTCCCTTTTTGTGTTGAATAGGCTAAAAGACCATCTTTTTAAACATTTTGGGACTGTATCAACAGTGGGCTAATGACACAAATACAAAATGTTTTTGAGAGGTATTTTCCTTTAACATCTGACTCCAGAGTGATATGTTATTACAATTTTTAGTATATGACATTTCACATATGATCATTTATCACCAAGTAGATTGGATGTTTTTCAAAGTAACTTTAGAGTCATTCCACCTCAAAAAGCACATTGACAATTTATTTCCATCATGAGCAAAAGCTATTGGCTTTCTACCCAAAGTTGCAAAGAAAATGTTGTGATCCATTTAATAAACACAAGAGACTAGCAAAATGGATAAAGGGGTGTGGTGGCAGTAGCAGGAACAGTGGCATCTAGTGGGCAAAACGTGGTACTTTCACACTGGTTTGCAGTAAATAATGCAAGTGACTTCAATGGCTAATTTCTCTGCACAGGGGGAAAAGACCATCACCAGATTCACATGGAATACCTTACAAAGGATGAATAAACAATACTCCAAGTAGCAGCTCCATACTACTTGTCAGACAGAGAACTGATAGTGTATACTGGTTGTTGGGTTAAGGTGTGGGGGTCCGTGGGTGGCTTTGGATCATTTTATTGGATTCCTCATACCTTAATCATTGTTAGGAAGAATTATGGTCCAAATTGTAATGTACTATATTTATTGAAGAATATATTTTGGTATATATTTGGGTGCAATCAATTAGCTTTAGTTCAACAAAATAATGTTTCAGGATGCTAATCTTATCTGTCGACCGACATAAACTATTTCAGAGCAATCTGAGATGGTGGGTTTCATGGACCCTTTAATTAGAAAAACTATATGTTTCGTAAGGGTAGCTTTAGTGTAGCTCAACTTCTTCCAGTGTAAAGTAATTGGTAGCTTGGTAAACTATATTTTCAGAGTAACTTCCCCTTCCCTATATCTTATGGGATACTGTACATCTGAGTCAAAAAGGAGCCAAGTAGTCCTCGCTCCAGCCGTTTTGGGTGACTCATTCAAATACTGATAAGTCCAAGAAGGTTTTCCTTTATCAAAAACGATTAGATACTGTCCCAAACAAAGATCACACTCCCCCAGAGGTATTAGTTCTAAATCAGCCATGCCTGCTGAGTATGATAACCTTTTACAAATAGAATGAAGTATCGTTTCCCTTCATCATAATGAAAATCTGCAAGGACAACAATTGGCCTAATACAATCCATTCATCAAAATGCCTTCTGAGCTCTGGAAACAGATTTGAAAAATTACAATTATAGTGCAATTTGTCAAGAAGTGTAAGCCCATGCAATCCTAATATTTTGGTTGAGATTACATCTTTCAAAATAATAATAAAAAATCATGAATTGCCAAACAGTGCTTTTGTAGCAAAGGTCCGCCTGTGTTTCACTGTCTAGAGCAGACACAGCCTTTAACCTCCTTCTCAAGCCCATTAAATTAATCTGAGCAAAGCAGAGAACCCAAGGTTGAATAAAAAAATGCTGCGACTGCAATAAAGCCCATATGTAACAAACCGTGTGTCCTCAAGACTGGAGAAGGTTATCACTTCAGGTCGCTGTTATCTAACAGTTAACAGCTTTCAGTGAGGAGCCTGAGGGACGGCCAGTCAGTGATGCAGGTCACATAGATAGAGGCTCTATAAGAAAATCTCCTATCGACCTGCTCAATCCGTTATCAAGCATGACAAATTCTGGGCCAAGTGTAAAATGCAGAGAGGGTAATTAGGGAGAACTGGATAGTGTATACCTGAGTGAGAGGACAGATAAAACACTGTGACAAAAGCATTACCCTGGAGCCAAATCACATGTGGCTGGTGAGAAATAGCATATCAGACAAGACAACAAGGTACCATATGAGTGTGTGGTGGACAAGGATACACAAGCTGGAAGTCTATTTCCCCAATGACATTGGCTGTCTATGAAGTACCACAGCTTTTTGTATAGAACACATCAAGTGGCATACTCCTAAAACATATAGGTCTACAACTACACTGAACAAAAATATAAACACAACATGTAAAGTATTGGTCCCATGTTTCATGAGCTGTAATAAAATATCCCAGAAATGTTCCATACGCACAAAAAGCTTATTTCTCTCAAATTTTGTGCACAAATGTGTTCACATCCCTGTCAGTGAGCATTTCTCCTTTGCCAAGATAATCCATCCACCTGACAGGTGTGGCATATCAAGAAGCTAATTAAACAGAATGATCATTACACAGGTACACCTTGTGCTGGGGACAATAAAAGGACACTGTAAAATGTGCAATTTTGTCACACAACACAAAGTCACAGATGTCTCAAGTTTTGAGGGAGTGTGCAATTGGCATGCTGACTGCAGGAAAGTCCACCAGAGCTGTGACCAGAAAATGGACTGTTAATTTCTCTACCATAAGCCTCCTCTGTCGTTTTAGAGAATTTGGCAGTACGTCCAACCGGCCTCACAACCGTAGACCCTGAATACGGCTTGCTGATGTCAACGTTGTGAACAGAGTGCCCCATGGTGGCGGGGTTATGGTATGGGCAGGCATAAGCTACAGACAACAAACACAATTGTATTTTAGCTATGGCAATTTGAATTCACAGAAATACTGTGACAAGATCCTGAGGCCCATTGTCGTGTTATTCATCCGCTGCCATCACCTCATGTTTCAGCATGATAATGCACGGCCCCATGACGCAAAGATCTGTACACAATTCCTGGAAGCTGAAAATGTCAGAGTTCTTCCATGGCCTGCATACTCATCAGACATGTCAACCATTGAGCATGTTTGGGATGCTCTGGATCGACAGCGTCTTCCAGTTCCCGCCAATATGCAGCAACTTCGCACAGCTATTGAAGAGGAGTGGGACAACATTCCACAGGCCACAATCAACAGCCTGATTAACTCTATGCAAAGGAGCTGTAACGTGCTGCATTAGGCAAATGGTGGTCACACCAGATACTGACTGGTTTTCTCCACACCCCTACATTTGTTTTATGGTATCTGTGACCAACAGATGCAGATCTGTATTCCCAGTCGTGAAATCCATAGATTAGGGCCTAATGAATTTATTTAAATTGACTGATTTCCTTATATGAAATAGTTGCATGTTGCATTTATATTTTTGTTCAGTATACTGCTACTACTACTAATAATAATAATAATAATAATTATAAATAGATTTTAATGTTGATTAATAATAACCCTTTTCTGTTTGCCAAAGCCTACCAATGACGTGGATGTCGATTAAGGTGCCCCCCATACCGCTCTGATTAAGAGGGGTTGGATTAAATGCGGAAGACACAATTCAATTGAATGCATTTTGTTGTGAAACTGTCTAGTATCATCCTTTCCCTTTCCCTTTCCACTGCATAGAGAATGAGAATAAATTCATTTTAAACTTGTGATAAAAGTGTGCACCTGATTTCTTCCCCCACTGCAGCAGATGAGAGCGAGGTCTCTCGGATGGCGAGGGAGTTTACTATCTCTCTGCCTCCAGATGGTTCCATCTTTTCTTATCTAGAAGAATGGGTGCTGCCTCCATTTTTCAACTCCACTTATCTGGGAAACCTTTCAATTGAATATTTACTGGGTTTAGGTTTTCTGCCTGTGTTAGCACCACTGACCACACTATTCCTCTTGCTTGTGAAGACAGGCCGAAAGGTTTTTCTTCCCCTCTTCATGCAGACTCCCAGTCTCCGTCTCCCTAGTCAGGGAATGGGACAGTGATTGATTATGTGATTATGCCAGAAAATAACGGAAGGTTAAGCTGGGCGCAGCACGGAGATATTAATGAATGACCATACAGGGAGTATGTTCAACAATAGAGAAAAGTATGGATTATGGCAGGGGGGATACCTCCATTTTATGTCAAGAATAGAATAGATGGAGTTAATCACTTTTTCCCACACTGTTATTTCCTTCTTCACTCTATACACCACGGATTAAGAGGCACACTCACACAGCAATTGAAAATGTCTTATTGCAATATAACTGACTGGCTGGAGTATATATGCATAAACAAACCAGGGCACAGCTCCTCCCTGGTAAGTGTCTCAAAATGTATTTTCAAAAAACACATTTCTAAAATTCCTCCATGTTGGATTAATCAGAGAAGCTGAGGATGTAATTGAAGTCAAAGCTGTATGTGCAGATAAATTATGAGAATTGCAGAGACCATTGTGCCCCTGATTTATTTGCTCAGAAATTGTAGCGGGCCACAATGCAAAATTATGGGATTTTAGTTTGTTTTATATTGATGCAAGAGTTGCAAATTAAATTCCTGATGTGCAAGCTGATGATTGAATGATCAAAGTGAGTTACATTGGACAATAGAGGAAAATAAAATAATAGGACAAAATAATGGTTTAAATTATTTTTTCAAGAAGTATGCCTGTCTTCTGAAGCTTTCTCAAAACTCTCAGAGAATCTCCATTGAAATAGCTTTTTAGTCCAGGACAAAATTAATCTGTGTCCGGGAAACTGCCTCTCATTGTGTTACATGGGTTATGGTAAAATTGTGAAAGCTATCAATTAGGTTACGTGATCTGACTATTGCTGCCCTCTGGTGGACGTGAAATATTATAGAGGCCTACATTTAGAGAGGACAGCAGTAAATAACAATAATTCTATACACTTGTTGAGGCCATTTAAGGGACTAGATTATGTAAAATGTGTCAAATTGTTCAGTACATTCATTGATTGATGATCCTCAAGTTATCGCATTTAGTCTAACTTATAGGGCCCTAGGCCTATATTGGACTCCTTAGTCCAATATAGTCCTTAGTCCAAGGACCTTACATTTCATATGATATGTTATGAATTGCAATTTGTATGATATGTTATGACTTGCAATTTGTACAATATGTTACGGTTTTACAATTAGTATGATATGTTATGAATTCCAATTTGTTGTGGCAAACAGTAACGATAGGTAAGCTAGGAGTTAGGGCCAGAGTTAAGGTTAGCTAACATGCTAAGTAGTTGCAAAGTAGCTATAACATATACTAATTTGAGTGTCCCAGATTTGAGTTTACTATTTTACGTCTAGTCTATGAGACCAGGCTAACAATCAAATCAAATAGAGTTTTATTGGTCACATACACATATTTAGCAGATGTTATTGCGGGTGTAGCGAAGAGTGCAGTAGTATCCAACAATTCGCAACAATACACACAAATCTAAAAGTAGAAGAATGGAATTAATAAATAATTAAATATATAAATAAATATATAAATATGACGAGTAATGTCGGAGTGGCATTGACTAAAATACAGTAGAATAGAATAGAATACAGTATATACAGTTGAAGTCGGAAGTTTACATACACTTAGGTTGAAGTCATTAAAACTCATTTTTCAACCACTCCACAGATATTATGTTAACTATAGTTTTGGCAAGTCGGTTACGACATCTACTTTGTGCATGACACGTAATTCTTCCAACAATTGTTTACAGATAGATTATTTCACTTATAATTCATGATATCACAATTCCAATGGGTCAGAAGTTTACATACACTAAGTTGACTGTGCCTTTAAACAGGTTGGAAAATTCCAGAAAATTATGTCATGGCTTTAGAAGCTTCTGATAGGCTAATTGATATTATTGGAGGTGTACCTGTGGATGTATTTCAAGGCCTACCTTCAACCTCAGTGCCTCTTTGCTCGACATCATGGTAAAATCAAACGAAATCAGCCAAGTCTGGTTCATCCTTGGGAGCAATTTCCAAATGCCTGAAGGTACAACGTTCATCTGTTCAAACCATAGTACGCAAGTATAAACACCATGGGACCACACACCCGTCATACTGCTCAGAAAGGAGACACGTTCTGTCTCCTAGAGATTAAGGTACTTTGGTGTAAAAAGTGCAAATCAATCCCAGAACAACAGCAAAGGACCTTGTAAAGATGCTGGAGGAAACAAAAGTATCTATATCCACAGCAAAACGAGTCCTATATAGACATAACCTGAAAGGCCGCTCAGCAAGGAAGAAGCCTCTGCTCCAAAACCGCCATAAAAAAGCCAGACTCCCGTTTGCAACTGCAGATGGGGACAAAGATTGTACTTTTTGGAGAAATGTCCTCTGGTCTGATGAAACAAAAATAGAACTGTTTGGCCATAAAGAACACCATCCCAACCGTGAAGCACGGGGGTGGCAGCATTATGGTGCCATTCACAAAATAGATGGCATCATGAGGAAGGAAAATTATGTGGATATATTGAAGCAACATCTCAAGACATCAGTCAGGAAGTTAAAGCTTGGTCACAAATGGGTCTTCCAAATGGACAATGACCCCAAGCATACTTCCAATGTTGTGGCAAAATGGCTAAAGGACAACAATGTCAAGGTATTAGAGTGGCCATCACAAAGCCCTGACTGCGGGGTTCAGACCCAGGGCCCCGAGCTTAATGATGAGCTTGGATGGTACTATGGTTTTGAATGCTGAGCTATAGTCAATGAACGGCATTCTTACATAGGTATTCCTCTTGTCCAGATGGTATAGGGCAGTGCACAGTGCGATGGCATCGACTGTGGATCTATTTTTGGGTTAGCTGCCTTGTTCAGGGGCAGAACGACAGATTTTTACCTTGTCAGCTCAGGGATTCGATCCAGCAACCTTTCGGTTATGGGCCCAACACTCTAACCACTGGGCTACCTGCCTAGGGTGTCAGTCAAGGTAGAGGTGATATGATCCTTAACTAGCCTCTCGGGGCTATAGTCATTTAGTTCAGTTACCTTTGCTTTCATGGGTAGCAGACTGGGATAGGGAGAGATTGAATATGTCCGTAAACACTCCAGCCAGCTGGTCTGTGCGTGCTCTAAGGACGCGGCTAGGGATGTCGTCTGGGCCGGCATTGTGAGGGCTTGTGAGGGTTAACACGCTTAAATGTCTTACTCACGTCGGCCACAGGTGTTCAGGGGCAGATAGCTAATTAGCACAGGTAGTCCAATCTCTCTTCCTTACACAAGCACAGTAACATGGACATATCGCTGTGTGGGAACCCTAACCCTATAAAAGGTGTGTATCAATTTAACCTTTGTTTTTCTAAAATGAGTTCTCACTGATAGGAAAGATAGTTTGTATGCTTCCAAAACCATACAGCAAGCAATGCGTTGTTAAAGGAAAACTCCATCCAACAAATGTTGGTATTTGTTTCATTAGGCCATGAATGAAACAAATACCAAAAGATAGTTTTTGGATGGAATTTTCCTATTTCTCCCAAATTTCATCATATCCAATTGGTAGTTACAGTCTTGTCCCATCGCTCTAACTCCCGTACGGACTCGGGAGAGGCAAAGGTCGAGAGCTGTGCATCCTCCAAAACACAACCCTGCTTCTTGACACAATGCACGTTTAACCCGGAAGCTAGCCGGACCAATATGTGGACTACCTGTGCTAATTAGCTATCTGCCCCTGAACACCTGTGGCCGACGTGAGTAAGACATTTAAGCGTGTTAACCCTCACAAGGCTGCCGGCCCCTGGCGACCGTGTCAGCATGCAGGAATCACTACAGCGCGATGAGACAAGGACATCCCGGCTGCAACACAGACGGGTCTTGAACCAGCATCTGTAGCAACGCAGCTTGCACTGCGATGCAGTGGCTTAAACCACTGCGCCACTAAGGAGGCCCTTTCTCCAATGATTTATGTGTAAAAAGTAGACCTCTTGCCTTTTGGCTGATCCATTTGTCGTTTCAGTGTGGGTGAAAACAGAGTTGGGTGATGTGGAATCGGTGAAGGTAACCAGAAGTGGACTAGTGATAACTGTTTGTGTTTCTGATGGTCAGAGGGAGGAGGCGCTCTGAGTTAAACAAATGGGGGCAAGAAATGTGAAATGTTTCACTCTCAAGAAAAGGGTGCCATTGAAAGGAGTGATAACTGGGGTAGCAGTAAACGTAAAAGTTTACCAACTGAAGGGGAAGATTCCCGGTGTTTGTGATGCTCGTCGTTTGATGCGACGTAAACAGGGTGGCGAGAGTGGGGAAACAGAACAGTCATTGTCTGTTCTTTTGAGTTTTGAAGTTGAGTCTTTGCCCGACAAAGTGAAGTTAGGATATATAAGTTATCCTGTACGAGCTTATGTGCCGAATATATTACGATGTTACAGGTGTCAAGCTTATGGGCATGTGGCAGCAGTGTGTAGGAGGGAGGTTCCAAGGTGTGAGAAATATGCAGAAGGGCATGAGACAAAATAATGTGTAGCATTGGGGAAAGTAGTGGTATGTGTTAATTGTAGAGTTGCCCATGGGGCTGGGGATCAGAAATGTCCCGTGCGAGAGAAGCAGGTTGAGGTTTCCAGGGTTAGAGTAGTGCAGAAGTTGTCATATGCTGAGGCAGTGAATAAAGTAGAGGAAGATGGTCAAGAGGGAGGAGTGGTGAGAGTAGTAGATATATACCAGAACAGAGGGATAGGCCAACAAGTGATATATGTTTCAGTAAGATTGGATTTTTAGCATTTATAGCAATGGTTATCAACTGTACTGCAGGGATGGAACGTAAGTTGCAGAAAATGTAGGTTGTGTTGGCAGCTGCAGAGAGGTATTTGGGTGTGCGAGAGTTACAGGGTGTGTTAAGTGGTGATGTCCCATCCTTTCAGGTTGAGGGCATGAGGTAGGAATAAAAATATATAAATAGTGGAGTAGAGTGGTGTTCATTTTATTTTTGCAAAACTGTTGTGAGTGTAGTGTTAGATGGTAGGGTATTTATTTTCAAGCAAAGTATAAGGGAGTAGGACGCCAGTCTAGTAGGTGGCGGTAATGCAACAAATTGGATACCAACCGCCGTTAAACCTTATCGAAGAAGAAGAAGAAGATTTGTGAGGAATCTAATAGAACCATGTCACGATCAAGGACTATTAGGGCCCGTGAACAATCTACCGGTATTTGGCATGACAACCATTTGTTTGTTGCCACTAGTTTCACTCTATTAATCATGCTTTTTGTGTATTATGTTACCACTACACATGTTTTGGCAATAAGATAAATATTTATATACGTAATGGGTTAGAACTTACTGTAGTTGAAGGGGTGAAATGTTTATTCTGTCTATTTAAGTTTATATGGTCTCTGTTCAGGTAGGCGGTGTGTCACCCTGGGCTGTGTTTCCCAAAAGCATCGTAGACCTAAAATAATATTATGTCCATTTAGTTTCAATGGAATTAAGATGATATTAGTGCTACGATGCTTTTGGCAAACCCATCTTGGGGCTTCGTTCAGAAGAGCCAATGATCAGTGGGTAATGTAGCCTAGTTAAAAGGAGATACGTGTATAAGGCAGTGTTTAATACTACTATGGGAGTGTGTATTTATGGTAATTCTATGAACGTATTACCTGAATGTGTATGTACATTGTATTCATTTATTTTCAAATGGCAGTTGTTGATAGACCACCAAGGTGAGTCTGACATCCTACCTCACTCTGAGCCGCGCGGTTGTCTCCAAGCACGTAGCCCTGCGGTTTCGCGCAGACGCAATTGCTTCCCTTTTCGATGTCCATCTGAATCGGTTCCTTAGCATACGACACGGTTAGCCACTGATTGTCACCGGCCGGCAAGATGTTCAGAGCCGTTGTTCGACTTTCAACCTCTGGGGTACGGAGTTTAGCGCGGACACGACCAAGTTACTCGGGTAAGACTAACGGCAGAGTCTATTAATGGTATATGTATTCATAAAACTGTTTGCCTTTCGTGTTAGCTCGCTTGCTAACCAGTTGTCCATAGCAAATAGCCAACAAGCTAGCTAGCTAACGTTAGTCATACATTGTATGTAACGTTACGGTAGTCTGAACAAAACTCGACATCATATAGTTTGCAATATTAGGCTAATTCAATGCATCTCGGTAAGTATATCAAGTCACAAATAATGCACGTTGTGTATCGTGATCACACGCCGCTGATTAGCCTAGATGACATTAGCTATGTAACTAGCTAGCTTAAAGCTAAATCAGTGGGACTAACGTTTGCGTCAGGGTGACATTGATTTGCATTTGATCTAAAGTAACATTTCTTGGTGCCCTTATATAGTTATCACGTTCATACATTGATGTCATATCCAGTGTAAATGTATATAACCATCAGACAGCTAGTGAACTTTAGTATGTGCCCTTGTGATGACCCATGCTTCGGTTTTTCGAGGGAGTCACAAGTGCACAACAATGCGCAGCAACTCTAGACCTTGCGGTCAAACCAGTGTATGGTCATGTGCCACACCATCTATTGTTCTAGATTTGTGCTGTCAAAATATACAAAGTGTCTTGGCATTGATCTCTGACCTTAAGTGACCCAGTTAGCCAGATTGCTGTAAATAGACATTCCTTCCTTGCAAAGCCAATGGGGATATTGCAATTATGCATGTGACGTAGACAGGTCAGTTTACCCTAGAATAGATCTTAGTGGAGCACACAGGCAAAGTCCTCAAAACAACATCCTTGGCTGTAAACAAGCTATAATTGCATTTGAAATCGGCTGGTAGTGATGTCTGACAGGTGTTGCTCACCTGCTTTTTCATGAGAATGGAAAGGGTGTATTTTGTTTTCAGTCAAGTATCTAGGAATAGGCCTTGACCTCCTAGATGATCTAGAATTAGTTTTCTATGTTGCAGCTCCTTTGGCCTCCCGATGCTACTCCCATGCCAAGGTGGAGACAGATGAGGAGTTTGATGCCCGTTGGGTCACTTATTTCAGCAAGCCAGACATTGATGCCTGGGAGCTGAAGAAAGGTGATCTTCTAAAGAATATTGATAAGTCTGCACTTTTGCCGAAGGTCAAACAAAAACAAAAGTTTTATAACCCTTTTATAACGGAGTATGCTTGAATCCCATTCCACATCCCATAGGCATGAACACACTAATTGGCTACGACCTGGTACCTGAACCCAAAATCCTCGACTCAGCTCTTCGTGCTTGCCGAAGGTTGAATGACTTGGCCAGTGCCATCCGCATCCTCGAGGCAGTCAAGGTAAGCTATTTCATTCATTTTAGAATAAGGCTGTAATGTAACAAAATGTGGGAAAAGTCATGGGGTCTGAATACTTCACGAATGCACTGTATTAGGATCCCCATTAGCTATTGTGAAAGCAGCAGCTACTCTTCCTGGGGTCCACATGAAACATGACATAATACAGAACATTAATAGACAAGAACAGCTCAAGAACAGAACTACATAAGTGGATATACTCACTGCTTTTATATCATATGTCTAAATGGAAAATATCTTCTCTTCAATTTCTGCCATTCTGTTAAAGGGGCTAGATATAGAATTTTTGCAATGTAATTTCAGAAAATATCCATAATATACTGAACAAAAATATAAGCGCAACATGTAAAGTGTTGGTCCCATGTTTCATGAGCTGAAATAAAATCCCAGGCATTGACTATTTCGGTCTGTAATAAAGACCTTTTGTGGGGGAAAAACTAATTCTGATTGGGTGGTACTGGCTCCCAAGTGGGTGGGCCTATTCTCCACCATGTTCTATGCTATCCGGGATCCTTGGGACTGACTTTACCCCATTGAAGGTGAAATTTAACCTGGTTACGGTTATGGACGTTCCAAGGATTGCAGATAGCAATAATCTTTCCACCATGTTACAGGGAAATAGGCTGGTGGGGGTGTTTGGAATGCAGCCTAGTTGTTGCAATTCACCTAGCTTCCACATGGGTGAGACATTCTACTTGTTGCAGCACCTTTTTTTGGCTCCAGATGGTTAAATTAGTAAATTGTACAGATGGCTGAGCATAAATTATTTAAATGACTTCTATTCACAGACAAATCCACTAATAAAGCACATTATGGAACATTCCAGTAGCTTTGAAAAAAGCACTGCTCATTTCAGGGGAACCATACTGTTGGCTTTTAGGGTTTGGCCTAGGCTATTTATTATATTTGGTGGAAGCAGACTTTAATCATCACATGAGCCACCTAGCTGTACAAAAAGAACAGTTAAACTCATCAGTAGGTGTACAAATTCCTCACCCTTTCAATGTAGCCGACTAGTTGGAAGGTTCACCGCATAATCTATTTATGCTATACTTAACAAAAATATAAAACAACATGCATCAATTTCAACGAGTTAGTTCATATAAGGAAATCAGTCAATTTAAAAATTAATTAGGCCCTCATCTATAGATTTCACATGACTGGGCAGGGGCACAGCCATGGATGGGCCTGGGAGGGCATAGTCCCAGCCAATCATAAATAGTTTTTCCCCACAAAAGGGCTTTATTACAGACAGAAATACTCCTCAGTTTCGTCAGCTGTTCGGGTGGCTGGTCTCAGACAATCCCGCAGGTGAAGAAGCCAGATGTGGAGGTCCTGGGCTGGCGTGGTTACCCGTGGTCTGGTTGTGAGGCCGGATGGACGTACTGCCAAATTCTCTACGATGTTCGAGGCGGCTTATGGTAGAGAAATTAACAATAAATTCTCTGGCAAAAGGTCTGGTTGACATTCCTTCAGTCAGCATGCCAATCGCACGCTCCCTCTCAACTTGAGACATCTGTGACCATTGTGTTGTGTGACACAACTGCACATTTTAGAGTGGCCTTTTATTATCCCCAGCACAAGGTGCACCTGTGTAATGATCACGCTGTAGAAATGCTCACCAACAGGGATGTAAAGAAATGTGTGGAAAAAATTGGAAAAGCTTAGTGTGTATGGAACATTTCTAGGATCTTATTTCAGCTAATGGGACCAACACTTTACATGTTGTGTTTATATTTTTGTTCAATATATATATATGTCACTTTTCTTGTGAAAATGAGTTTAAGTTGGATTTAATTTCCTTTGGAATTTTATTCACATAATATACTAGTATTTTAAGAAATGTATAGAATGGTACACAATCTTCAACCTGTATGCCTTTTTCGTAATATTTCCTATGGTGAACTTTATCATCCTCTCTCTGTAACAGGACAAATCTGGCCCCCACAAAGATATCTACCCATACCTGATTCAAGAACTGCAACCCACTCTGACTGAGCTGGGTATCTCCACACCTGAGGATCTGGGCATGGACAAATTATAGACATCCCCTGGGTGAGTGCGTACACATTGAAAAGCAAATTCTTTGGGCCCGGTTTCTCAAAAGCATCTTAAGGATAAGTTTATCGTTACAACCTTTTGTAGGGGCATCGTTAAATCTCAGAGTTGTGTCCCAAAACCATTGTTACTAAAGTTGCACTTAAACGCATGTTATTTGACGACTGCTTCAGACCACTCATAGAACAGCGAAGTGCGTCGTTACATGCGCCCCCCCGTGTCACTTTATACACAGATCTCAGCTAAACATAGAATCAAAATGTCTATCAGTCTCTGTGACCCCAGATAACTTCACAACGAAGTCGACTACAAAAACAAAGTTAGGGTCTTCACATCAATCCCAAGATGACTGCATTGAAAGATAGGCTACATAGGCCGATATACTGAAATGATATTGAAATCAATTATGTTCTTTCAGTGCATTATTATAGGGTAAGCTAGAATAAGTTGCCTCAATATTATCAGCCATAGGTGATAATATATCTCTAGGAGCTGAAACATCGTCAGCATTGTAGAATAATTCTAACGTTGAAGGTGCAATGTGCAGAAAACGCTCCACCATTTCCTGGTTGCTAAAATTCTAGTTTGCCTAATTTCAGTTTGACAAAACAAGCAGTCATTGTGTAGAGAATCATTGTACTGTTCAAATAACTTTTCCATAACCAAAAATACTGCATTTTTATTCATTTGAAGCTGGTGTACAAATCCAAAAGATGCTACAACTACAACTGAACAGCAAGCATAGATATAGCGCACTTACTTTCAATGAGAGAGATCTATAACCCATTCCTATGTGAACTTGGTTGGGTCGCCCAAAAAGTTACATACTTCAGCCGTAAGGTAAGATTTAAATGGAGAAAGCTGGCCCTGGAGCAGCGCTGCTTTTCTTTCCATCCTACCAGTATCGACACATGCCTCAACGACACACTTAGCGAACGTTCTCTCTGCGTGGTGTTTTGGGAAACGCATGTTACATCTTCGGGCCCAGTACGGTAGCCATATAGTGACATTTGATTTTCTCCATTTTAAATTAAATGTTTCCTTTTCCTTTCCCCTCAGGTCATCTGGTGTCCAACGAGATGAACCACTTCTCTTCAAGTCTCTGCCTTGTCCTGGTGTCTGTGTGTTGTTGATTTAATCCACACTCTCCTGTTGTGTACAAAATTATGGATTTAATAAAGCAATATCTATTGACACTGCTGTCTCAATTGTAAAAGGTTGATTTATTGGCATATAACCCATTCAAAGATCTCAATGTTAAATTTCCAAACAAACTTTAACCAAATTAAATCAATTATGGGCTTTTTTTCAGACCACTGACATACACATGCACAACACACTGATAATCTTATGTTTACATGGTGAACATAAGGCAGACCCAAAAATTGAACCTAACTAAGTTCGTAGTATGCACTTTGATGCATCTCAGCACACTGCTGGGTCGAAACTGATTTAAGATAGTAGTTCATGAAAGTTAAGGACAAAGGGATCAATTCCAACAACGGGTTTGGTCAGCATTCACTTTAGCATTCACTTTGATTCAATGCAGAGGGGTCCTGTTATTCTGTCAGGTTTTGCACTAACGTTACCTCTTTTCTCTCCGTTCAGCAGTTACCTTCGCCCACGACTGGCTGTGTTTTAAAAGTCGGTTTTCGAAAGATATGGCACTTATCTCTCATTTTAGCGTGAAATAATCTTTCAAATAAAAAATATACACTTACTGTAACATTAGCTAGCAGATTTGCTCAGATCCATTATCACAGTGGTCACGTCTTCCCTAACCAGTGCTGTGATATGGCCGTGTGGAAACACTAACCCTAAAGGTGTGTAGTAATTTAACCTTGTTTTTTCTCAAAATTATTTCACTCTGATATGAATGATACCATACTTACCTTATTTCCAAAACCTTACCGCAAGCGATGCGTGTCAACAGGGGCGCCGTATGGGGGGGAAAAGTTAGGATGATTCTAAGGGCCTGTGACTGACAGGGGCCCTAAAATATTATTCCAGCATTAGGTAAAAACATTTTGGAGCCCAATGTTATATATTTTCATGGGGCCCAAAATCCCTGGAGGCTCCCCTGCGTGTCAAGGTTAAGAGTAAGCGTCGGGGCTCTTAAAACTCCCCCGGGAAGAATTAAGTTACCTTCATCAATACTGCGCTAAAGGTAGTTTTGCACTATCCTGTTAGGTGGCCCCTTCTTTCGTTGAATATTGCACTCATCAGACAGAATTTGAAAATTATATCAAATATTAGTAATACTATCACCAGTGAGGTTTCTTATATTTCTGCTACCACTGAAGCTCTAGCACCTTATTTGTGGTTTCTGATGTCTTGGGTTAGGGATGAAGGAAGGACTGTGAAAGTAGTCCAACAAGGCTTCTGTTGACAGGAAGCGGAAGTGATCCATAGACAAGCTAGCAGGAGTAAAAGACAGCAGCGAAAAAAAGACATCCTTTCATGGATGGTTGTAACAACAGTCAACATGCCTGTTTTATCGTGTAAAGCGTGAACATTCCCACCAACATGAACAACACAGAGGAACAGGAGAGGGATACTCTCCTGGCTGTCGTGCCTGAGTCCCAAGTGTTGACGCCGGTAACTATGTTTGGCTAGCTAGCTAGCTAGCTAGTTAGCTAACCAATATAACAACAATAACACACTCAATCTGATTTCTGGCAACTCTGTTTCAAATGACAGCCATACGATCATTCTGTCTAACGTTAGTTAGCTACGTTTGTGTAAGCTAACCATACTAGCTACAGATTGTACACCAGACAATGAGAACGGCAGGTAGCCTAGTGGCCAGTAACCGAAAGGTTGCTGGATCGAATCCCCGAGCCAACAAGGTGAAAACCTGTCATTGTGTCCTTGAGCAAGGAACGTAACCCTAATTTACTATGGCTGTCCCTGTAGGTAGGCCGTCATTGTAAATCAGAATTTGTTCCTAACTGACTTGCCTAGTTAAATAAAGGTTAAATATAAACGTTATTTACATTTGTCATTTAGCAGACGCTCTGGATACGTGCCTTACTTAAGAACACATACACATATTTTTCACCTAGTTGGCTCGGGATTTCGAACCAGCGACCTTTTGAATACTGGCCCAACGCTCTTAACCGCTAGGCTACTTGCCACATCCAGCATGTTTATGTTCACTGACAAATATTAAAAAGAGCTTATGTTCAATAAAAAAAAATTCCGGAAGTTAAGCCCTGGAATTTGGGGAATTTTGCTTAAACTAATCAAAAACGTTAGCTTATAACAGTTAACTTTTTTGTGTGTAATACACATAAGGCAATTCTAGGTCTTGTGGCATATTTTGGTTAAACTATCCCCAATGCAATGGAATTGCAACTCTGCATGCACAGTGCATTCTTCCATCACATGTGTAGTGCACTCTTCCATCATGTACAGCTGAATCTCAAGATCTTGCACACTAATGAGATGCTATTGAGCTCACACTACTTCACTGTCTGAGCCAAGGACTACATGCTTCCTGGTAAGTTTTGATTACAATACTGGGTGAGGTGAATATAGTTTATATGACATACATTCTTTTTTGTTAACTAGTAAATAGTAGCCTACAGCAAAGTGTGTTTAATCATTTCTAACTTGTTAACAATTTCTGCTAGTTTTTCCTACCATGTGGGTTTTTGCTTGCTTGAGCCTGCTAAATGAGGAGTGTTAATTCACCTGTTTCCATACATGTTTCATTTTAAAACATTTATCTCACAAAGGAGTTGTTTAATCTAACTGCTTAACTATTTATCTGTACATGGAATTGTATTTGTTTGTTTTTACTAATTATTTTATAATTTTTACAGGAAAATACCACTGGCATGATCTGATCTGATGTGGAGACATTTCACTGCAGCTAATGTAGAAGGAAAAGCTGTGTACATTTGCAAACACTGTGCCAAATCATATGTGAAGAATGCAACAAAGATGCAGAATCATCTGGCCAAGTGCATAAAGTTCCCTCCGCGCTCACAACAAGAAACCTCTGACAAAAGTCCCTCTACTTCTATTCGAGGTGAAAATGATGAATCAGACACCTTATTGATAGCAACAGCTCATGGTCCTCCTGGAATCAGAAGTTTTTGACTCAATGGAGGAGCGTAGTCAGGGAAATGCTGATGAATGTCTTGCTTGAGCTGTGTATGCAACTGGTTAACCTCTGATGCTCACAGGCAATGTGTATTGGAAAACATTTCGGAATGTTCTTTGCCCAGCATACACCCCTCCAACCAGACATGCTTTATCTACTCATTTGCTGGATACAGAGTTCAAGTGAAGGTCAAGCAAATCATAGAGAAAGCAGACTGTATTGCAATCATCTCTGATGGGTGGTCGAATGTTCGTGGGCAAGGAATAATTAACTACATCATCCACCCCTCAGCCAGTATTCTACAAGAGCACAGACACAAGGGACAACAGACACACCGGTCTTGCATTGCAGATGAGCTGAAGGCAGTCATCAGTGACCTTGGACCACAGAAGATATTTGCACTGGTGACAGACAATGCCGTGAACATGAAGGCTGCTTGGTCTTAACATGCATGCATACATACAGATGTATGTTGAAAACGTTTTTGGGAGATGTTGGATTACTTCATGGAGCAAAACATTATTTTAATACTGGAGCATAAGTTGGTGGCAATATACTAGGTTAGTTATCTATTTGATTCAAATGAGAGACTAATAGCAGGGCTAATTTGAAGCTGTCTAGCAATGTTTTGTAGCAGCGTTAGGGCAAGGCTGTTTTCCTGTAGTCGTCTTCCGGGGATCCTCTTTGTGTCAGAATCCGCCATAACATTTCATACATTTGTGATTTTCACATGTCAAGGGTCCTGGCACTGGCAGCAGCTCAAGAAAGGGCTACAGATGGGGCATCAGACCTTTAGAGAAGAGGGGACCCTATTTCATGTCCAAAGCCCCAGCCATTCACATGAAACTACGTAAGCACATTCCTAGCCCTAGATATCAGTGACACAATTCCTGTTTAAAGCCTTGTGATGTTTAATTGTTGTCATAGTTTATGTTTTGCTAATATTATTCTGCATGCGACTGAATCCTGGCTTTAGAGAAACGCTGTGAGATGGCCCGCAAAGCAATGAAGAAGAAAGGCCTTACCTCAGGGGGTCCAGTGATGCAACAGCCCAGGCAAGGAGGAAACCGGTAAGAGGAGTGGAGAATGGAGAAGTATGTTTGTAGGCGTGCATGCAAGCATAATGGAATTTGAGGTATTCAAGCTGTTACAATTAAAGTTGTTGTTGTTCTTCTTGTAGAAGTGTCAAGTTCAACAGAGGTTATACCGCTTTGAGTCAGCACGCTGAAGATACGCTGGTAGCATTGGAATCAGACAGGTAATGGACTACTTACATAGCACTGAATGTTGATCTGCCGATCGTTTCTGTACCCTGTGTTTTAGGGACCACATGCCGGTGGATGTCTAACAGTGTGCAAATTATGGCCGGCACTCTGTTCAGAGGTGCTAAGCACTTTCTCCGGCAAACACTATTGACAGGGCACTACTGACTGCAGACAGAATCTCTAAAGAGCCCTATGTTTATTTAGAAGTATAGGGCTCGAATTCAATTTGAGTGCACTTGGTTAGCAATGCACATTTAAAAGGCAATGTTCCCACATTTGCATAGACCACATTCACGGTAAATGCTGCATATGTTGACTCAATCGTAAATTACCTTTAAATGGCACATTGTCCAAATCCGCATTCGGATTGAATCCCAGCCTAAGAGTTTTCCCAATTACATTATCTTGTCTTGATTTTGCAGTTATGATGAGCTAGATGTCGAGCAGTATTCCTCAGGATACTCTTCAGCTGAGGTAAGTGTGCCCAGTGTGGAACAGTGTACACTATACTCAGACCGTGCTTCTACATAGAAAGGCTCATTCATTGGGCAGCAGTGCTCTCTATCAGGAACAGGGTTTAGTTTCCATATAAAATAGTTGCTCTTATAGTCAACTACAACCTAATTTATATTTAAACAAGATTCAATGCAAGTATACACCATTATTGAGTAAATCGGCTGTGTAAAAAAAAAAAAAAATCCACCTACACTTTTTCTCCTCACACCTTTTTCTTACACCTCCTGTCCACATACCTTTTTGAATTGTCATTCCATGGCTAACCTCACTGTGCAGGTGCACCCAGACCTGAGCAGGCAGCTGCTGCAGGATGGATACCGGCTGGATGAGATCCCTGACGACGAGGACCTGGACCTCATTCCCCCTAAAGTCATGAGTTCCTCAGCCTGCTGCTGCGCTGAGGTCCCATCGTGCTCCATGCAGTGAGGAGGGCACTTAGTCCTGTGACCTGGCTGACCCTGCAGCTCTGTGTTTAAAGGCTGGACCTCTGTTACCCTGACCTTAGCCACTGTTTAAGTCAAGCAAGGCCTCCTGTTACCCGAACCCTACCACTGTCTAAGCATGGAACCCCTTAACACTTTAAACGCTTAGCCACTTTTTATGCAGTGCTCTCTACACCCTAACTAACCTTAAACATGGACTGAAGTCATCCCAAGCCTTAGCCACTGTCCAAGCAGGGCTCTCTGTCACCCCAAAGCTTGACCTCTGTTATTTTGGAACTAGATAAAATGCTAACCATGCTGCAGCCCCTCTGAATAGACAGGTGCAGGGTGATTCATCTCTGGACATGCACTACACTCATTCACTTGATGGAGAAGGTCACTGTCTTGTTGTCTTGTTTGGCATATTGCTCCCAGGTCTATTTAAACACAAAACATGTATATGCAAGGTAATATGCATACAGCAAATGTCCTAGAGCAGTTTGAATGCTAAAGCTTTTTCGCAAGCTTGTCTTGCTCCAATTCCATTTTTTCAAAGTAAGCCCTTTGAAAACAAACCCGAACATTCCCTAACTATAGATACATTAATTGGCATTTTTATACATCTTCCTAAAATTCAGTTTTTGTTGCAAATCCCTGGTATTAATCTTGGGTCTAACCTCAAACCCTTGTCTGTGGCTTTGACGCTACATGGTTTACTTGAATGTGAATGAATGCTTTAAATGATATCGGGATACTAGCACTTACTATTATGTCAGGCTGCCTATCAATGCTTTGTCAGAAAAAAAGTGTTTGGTCTAAAGAGGTTATAAAATGGCAATGTTTTTACTGTAATGTTACAGCAATGAGAACTGTTGTCAATCTTGTCCTGCATGTTAGGGGTAACATTACAGCCCATGGTGTCACTGAGGTTAACCACTACCTCCTGGCAATGCTGTACACAACACCACAATGACTCACTTGATCCTCTCTGCCTACTACATATAGTAGTTAGTAGATACTCAGAGGGACATGCATATGATATCAAAAGGTGATCTGAACAGACAAGTCACCTCCTACCTGTTGTTACATTTTGATCACTCTCTCGCATGTTACTCTGCAAATTGTCAATTTTCCCACCCTCGTATTAGTGTTTTGTTATCTTCGGATTTTAAAAGCAAGCAATGCATTGTGAGTACACTAAACATTTTGAAGAATGTTGTTTGTGTTGTCAGGCATTAGAATGAGTGATTCTCATTACTCGAGAGCCCTTACATGTGTGACTAAAGATAAGTGTTTGTGTTTGCTAGTTGCTGTTTATCAGTGTGCAGACTTAATGTGGACGTGTGTGTCAGTCTGGCTGCGTTTACACAAGCAACAAAATTCTGATATTTTTTCACTAATTGCTCTTTTGACCAATCACATCAGCTTTGAAAAAGAGCTTATGTGGAAAGATCTGGCATGATTGGTCAAAATACCAATTAGTAGAAAGAATATCAGAATTGGGCTGCCTGTTTAAACGCAGCCATTGAGTGCATGACCTGTGTAGCTAGATAGATAAATATTGTACTCAACACCAACCTGTGCAGTCAGTAGCCAGTACACTGCACTTGCCTGTACTAAGCAACTAATGGGACAATCTGCTTCTGTATCCTAGTTAAAACAATATACCAAGTGTTACTGAGTGCTAAATGCAATAACTTGAAATATTATGTATAGGAAAAACTTTTTTTTAAATTATAAATATTGTTTTTCTATATTCAATATAATTCATGAATATACACATCCTTTTGTCATTTTCTTCTGGTTTGCTGGAGGGGATATCACACCAATGAAAGTTATTTTCACAGAATTCTGAGTATTATCAGTCAATATAATCTCTTTGTCAAATATGTGTTATGTAGAAGAGGTTGGATGTACAGTATTGAGGAAGCAGAATATGTTTATGATGAGTATTCTGGTATATTGGAAAGACAGACTTGATGAAGCAGGTTGGTTAGAATAGATCAGGGGTGTCAAACTCGTTCTATGGAGGGCCTAGTGTCTGCTGGTTGTTGAGGGGAATTCCTTACAAATCAGTGACCTTAAATCCCTCAATGAAGTACAAGGGAGGAGCGAAAACCCGTAGACACTCGGCGCTCCGTGGAATGAGTTTGACAAGTGGAAGAAATGGATCGTTAACTGAATATAGGGACCACACACACAGTGGGGCAATAGTACCAGACCATAACATTTCCATCCACATCCATACCATCCACATCCATATGGGGGCAGAATTGAGTTGTCACAATGTTATTTCATGGCGAGGGAAGTAGCCAAATAGACTGGCATTACTTGCGTTACTTACATGCATCAATGTATAAATGTGTCTTTGTAGGCTATTTTATAGCTCACCTCTCAGCAGAGTAGTTTTTATCTGGGATTATAAATTGCATTAGTACTGTACCTCAATATTTATATAATTTTAGCTTTGCATTATAATTTTTTTCCAAAAACGTAGGGCAGGCTAAATGTTCAACAGGCAAGTTATCCACATGTTAAATGTAATTGTATTGAGGGGAAAAGCCTGTCAGCATAACATCCACTCGTGATCTATTAAGTGCTATTTAATAGGCTCTAGTTTGCATGGACTGTGACAGTGTTGCCATTCTCATTAAATTGTCGTTCTCTGGAGTTTTGCATACGCATAGTAACTATTCAGCCAACGTAGCGCTGCGCTGGAACTCTGGAACTTGTTGCTGTCACTGGGCGGGCCCTAATGATGTTGTACGCCTAGGTGGGGGGTGTAATTCAAGTGAAGGAAATCGAGTCAAGGGAGTTACCTCAACGGCAAGCTTTTCGAGATATGAGATCGGGCCATATTTCGTGTACGTCTTTCTCTAAATTAAAAAAATAAGTGGAGAAAGATATAATTGAGAGTTACACAGCTAACATTCTGCCTATCTGCTGGTGGACAAATTTAACACCACCCCCCCCCCCCCCGTGCATGCACAATTTCTCTGTGTTTACAAGTGATTGAAACCGTGCCAGCGAAGAGGGAAAAGGATAACCAAGGAAGGAGGGATGGTGGACAATTCTGGTAGCAGCAAGGCACAAATGGTGAGTTGTTCCCCCCTGTTTGGCGCTGTGCCCTGGCTGGGTGGCGGTTGTGTCATAGCCTAGGTAGCGAACATTTATTTGCAGAACAATATAGGCTAAAAGCACGAGACTCAAATGTAACACTTTAAAACATGAAATCCTTATTACTAGTTGGTTTTGATAGTTTAGCGTACGTCATTGCCAATTTATTGTTTTAATTAGTTGTAAATCCGACTACAAATAAATAATGTATCGTGAATAAGCCATTAAAATAGATTAAATGCATGCATATTTTCGTGCACTGTAATCTGCGTCCCTAATATGATTTATATATTTTCTTCTTTCTATGTGCGTAGCCTACAAACTAGCCAGCTAAGATACTTACTATACGCTGTTTACTCATTCATGTACGTTTTCTAGTCTCGCCATATGCAACCGGTAGGCTAATTTTAACCGAAGAGTATGTAGGACTATGTGTTTTGGATAAAATTATATTCGAACTTTAACAATATCAATCATCTAATTTTGAATATAGGCTACATCTGGGTTGATTCGCGTTTCAGATTTAAGCTAAATTGTAACTTTTTGATGATGAGAAAAATAACTGTACGAGGCTACATGGTTTGCAATATTGTTTCAGTTGTTACATTGTTACAGATGTTTCTGTCAAAATCGAATGCGGTTTCCATTGTTTTGGCTCATTTCTAAAAGTGGTGCAGATCTATTTCAATTGAGTGTTGTGCGTGAACTCGAATTCATATTTTTTTTTCAAATAAGAAGCATAAATGCAATATTGCTGTAGAAATATCTACAGGACCAAACGGGGTTCTGTAATGTCTGTATTATTTGCCTATCACTACACTTACGTACAAATATGTTCTGCATTTTACCACTGTACATTTAAATACAGTCACGTAGCACCAGATATTGCATACCATACAATCTCTTCCATGCAGTCAATTTAGTATTTTTATTTGCTTATCAATGGTATTTTGCCTGTCTTTTCCCCTTTCCTCAATACCAGTTAGCCTTTCCCGTATCTATTGTGCTTTATGTTGAAACCCATGTTATCTTCATGAAGTGGATGGTTTGTTGTAGCCAGAGATGGGTACAAATACATCAAAAACAATCTCGTTACAAATTACAAATACTTGCTCATCAAATGTAATAAAATACAAAATACTGGTCTGAGAGAATGTATTTAATTAAAATACAAGTAATTTGTCATTTGAAAATAACAAAAATACAGTGTATACAACATTATCTATAACACTATTTTAGGCATTTAGCAGAAGCCTTTTCCAGGAGTGATTCACAATAGGTGCAACAGTAGAGTAAGCTAATTTCCTAGATCTCTAACTTTATAAGCAATCATTAGAAGAAGTACAAGAGACATTGAACAGTACCATTATATTAGCCTAAGAAACAACTTTTAGTATAAGAAAAAGAGAAGTGCTTTCCCCTCCTTAAACAACTTATAAAACAACATTCTCCTTCATGTACCCCCTTACACTACAATCCTTCCATTACAGTTTAGTTGTTTTTTAGTACAACTAACTTCTCCAACAGTTCAGCAGTTAGCCGGTAAACCAGGGCCTGCAAAGGAAAAGAGACGCTCAACTGGTGCAGATGATGGCAAAGTGGTGTTGAATCTCACAAAGAGTAGCTTGATTAGTGGATATGAATCCAGTGAAGACAGGTCCTTCCTGGGGTCCTCCAGGAAGTGAAGGGTCTCCAACTGTGCTTTGCTGTGTCTTGGTAACATCTCTCTACCCACCTGGCTGTCATTTCCTGTTGTTGGTATTGGAGACAGTAGACGCAGACAGTGAAACAAGGTTGTCATCTATTTACATTCAATACAGGAATTTTACATTTAACACAAATGTAAAAACACGTGACACATTGATGAATTTTCATTCATGATGATTAACTCCTGAAATTGCAGTTTACGCTACAGACATTCTAAAGTGGAAGTAATTTAGCCTTACCCTGGCCAGAGAAGACAAAGAAGTCATCCTCATTCTCTTCAGGGGTGTTTGAGGAAGAAGTGTCACTTTCTGACAGAAGACCAAGCTCTTCAGCTGAGTGCAGGATGAGTTGATGTATCCTCTTCTTCTCTGCAGTTAGTCTGGGAGGCAACCACCTCATCTTGAAAAATGGGTGTTTTGCTGTAGCCAGGATGGCTTCATTGACATTAGTCTCCAGCTGTAAGAAGCTATTGAACCTTTTCTCAAAGCCATCTATGGTGGCTTGCAAAATATGTGAGCAGTACCGCAGGTTTGAGGCTTGCAGGTCATGTAGTTTAGCCTGAACAGCAAAGAGGGTAGGTAGGAGGTCACCATAGAGGTCTGACCTTGAAGGCGATCAATAGCAATAGCAATGGGCTTGAGGACTCTGCAGTGTTCCTCCATGAAATCAAGTTCTACTTTGAATGGTGGGAGTTGCAAGGCAGGCATGAAGAGAATTCCACCTACAAATGCAGGGTGTCTTGAGTTGCTGGTCAGTCAATTCATTGAGTATTTCAGCAGATTTTGGTCTGCCAGAAGCATTCCATAGGGCTGAACACTTTGCCATTGATGAATGATTCAGCCTAGAGAGAGTTGGATTGTCTTTAAGTGCTTTTTTGGCATCAGTGATTGAAACCTAACTCAGTGTGTGTGTTGCACACCTGATGTGGGGTGGTAGAATGATGCACACTATGACACTTCTCCCTCTGGATCTATTGTAATGTATGAAAGATCCTGTTCCAGCTCTTCTGTCTCATCTTGTTCCTCTGAAACAACTGTGATATTGAACTCTTCAAATGCCTTTGCGAAGTTGGATGCATTGTCAGTTACAGTAGCCACACTAGTGTCAGTTGTTAGTCCATATTCTGTATGGATTTCCTCCAGATGTTCTGCAATGCGATTATACGTATGTGGACTGGAGAAACTGCTGATTCACGTTCTAATGTGTCTGTTTTTATCCAATGCTCAGTAACTCCCATGTAACTAGTTTTTTTTGTTCACCAGATATCAGCAGGGGTGCATACATAATGTATGTTCTTAAGTCTGTTGTTTTAGTACTAAAATACTCGTCAATTCTTCTTCTGAGTGTCTCCTTGACATTACATTAGCATCCTGGCAAAGGCCCTGTACTAATTCTATGAATTATTTTTGTTCAACAGTGGCCAATGGGTACATGCCTTTAGTAACAAAGGACGTTACAAGAGAGTCAACTTTATTTTGTCACTACAACTGATACATGCTCAAAAAGATGAGTCTGTCTGTATGAGGTCTTGGGTTTCTTTCGTTCTCCACTGGCAAACTCCTTTTTGTGTTCCTCAAATTCCTTTCGTTTTTCAGGGTGCCGTCGTTTCAAGTGGGCTTTAAAATTTGATGTCGCTGCTAAAGAGCCACATATAATGACTAATCACTATTTTGAAGTATTTGCCATCCAACATTGCACACTTGAGTACCGGTGTAGCTTCCTCTGTAGATGTGGCAGCCTGGCAAGGCTCTGATGCTTCATCCTCACTCATCCCTTGAGATGACTTGGACTTCAAACTAAAGAAAACAATTATTAATTAGATTAACAGTTGCAATGTAATACCCACAGTATTCAAAAAGCACAACTCACGTAAGTAGACACTAAAGATTTATTAATATGTAAGCATTGGCCAAGATGGAGTCAACTCCCTTTCAATTTTATTAATTATAATTCATATTGTAAAACTTTTTATTTGAAAAGACACACAAAACTGACCCTCCACAGACATAGGAAACTGTAATAAAAAAACATTATCCATATCCTCAAGAGGATGGCGCAAGATATTTCGTTGACAACAATGAAGATTAACTGCTATAAAAATGCCAACATTTAGCTATTATAGCCTGATTCATCGCTAATGAAGTGTTCCATATTACTAACCACAAGATACCACTGTCCCAGGCTGTCTCAGCATGCCTGTGACTAGCTAACATCACTAGCAAGCAAGTACATTTACAAGTTCTAGAGCACAGTCAGCTCTTTGCTAATTGCTCTATTCTTCTGTTCTATAATGACATTCAGTGAGCAATATCTGATATTTTACAACCTACTTTACCGTAAGGCAATTTGCACCGAGCACCAAAGCAGCTTCTTTTCTTGGGTTACTGATCAGTGGTCATGAGGAAAACCAACAGTACAACAAGCGTGCTGGACCCAACAGGATGTGTCACGTGATTTACTTGCATCTAGCCACAAACTGTGATTGGCTGTATTTAGTAGTCCTATTAAGCCTGGTGATGAAAGTTCTTGTCTTATTTCAAAATAAAATGACATATTTGATTAAGTATTTTAAATACACAAAATACAATCCGTCAAAGTATTTAGTTACAAATTACATCTGATTATTTTCCATCCAGCAAAATACAAATGACAAAATACTCAAAAGTAATTAAATACGTATTTTTAATACATTTAATTGAAATACTGCCCTGGTTGTAGCCTACTGTACTAAGTCTGGCGGTGACTTCACTCAAATCATGACCGATAGGACCTCCCTGTTTTTTATGTCTAAATATTCCACTTTGTGTTGTTCATGTTTTTATTAGAACCTGTAAAGCCAGACATCCAGTGGTAATTTGAGTTGTTGGCTATTGATGTCT
This sequence comes from Thymallus thymallus, assembly GCA_023634145.1. Lineage (NCBI taxonomy): Eukaryota > Metazoa > Chordata > Actinopteri > Salmoniformes > Salmonidae > Thymallus > Thymallus thymallus. Next base: position 21,533,133 of record CM042380.1, on the reverse strand, counting down.
TTCTCACTTCCTCTCCCAGCCCAGCATGTCACAGGAGAGTGGTCTGGGGGGTGTCTATCCTCAGGGAGGCACAGCAGGAGGAATGAAGCTGGAGGCCGTCATGGAGCAGCTGCAGCGCCAGCAGCAGGCCAGGCTGGAGATGGAGCGCAAGGAGAGGCGGCTCCGCGAGGCCCACATCATGTATGCCCAGCAGGTAGCAGCGCAGCAGGCCATTCTGGCCGCGGCCCGGGCCTCTGGAGCTGGTTTTATAGGCAAGGCCCTGGGTGGAGGTGGTGGTGGAGGTGCAGGGATACCCAGAGGAGGCCCACTATCCCGGGTCTCCAACCAGAGTAGTGTGGACTCGGAGAGGGAGGACGAGGAGGACAGAGGCCGGGATTCAGGGGATGAAGATGACGATGAGGAGATGATGGATGGAGATGAGGGGAGCGAGGAGGAAGAGCGAGGGGCTGGTGGTCTTGAGTACCTCCGCAAGCAGACACTGGCTCTACAACAGGGTGCCTCCCGCCTTCCAGCGCATCCATTTGGCAGTTACTCTACCTCGGGCCCCCAGCAGGCCCCATTGCCACCCGTCAGGGTGAAGCAGGAGCCTGACGAGAGCCGCTCTCCTGCAGGGCCCCACTCTGCCATCTCCCCCAACGGGCAGGCCGACTGGAATAGCTTTGATGATCAATTCAAACAGGTAAGGCCACCTTGGCATACCGCCAATCTATACCGCCAATCTACTCTCTCCTTATTACTGTATGTCAGTTCTCCTTTCTTAGCTATATTCTCAAAATCCCCAGCTGAAGTTTATGTGCCCTTGACATGAAAGAGTAGATTTGCCCAAATGAAGGCAGATTGCCACATTTCTCTGAATATTTCTCCTCAGCAGCTAATCTGACATCAAAGTTGTACTATCTCTTCACCAAACACAGTGAGTCAACACAAAGCTGTGTAATGAAAACACAAATGTCCCCTTGGTAAGTAAGCATCATAGAGGGGGAAAGCCTTTCGCTATTTTCCAGTCTCCTGTTGTGTGTTTTGTCTGATTCTTCCTGCCCTGCTGTGAGCGGCTGGGTTAATCTTGGCTTCTACACAGACCTCTCAGCCAGTATCTTTGTGAGACACTTACAATCACTGGGGAGGGCTGAGTCGCTCTTTGGCTTTTGTGGCCAAAAATCCTAGAAGTGTGCACTGGCAGAGGGCCAGGCACGTGTTGTTCGCTCTGTGATTTCTCTCTTGCGCTCTTCTGACAGACATGCAGCACACGGCGTGGGAAGATAGAGGTATACTACAGCACAGTAGTGGTGCTACCCATCTGAAGGATTTCGGCACTGTGCCAAGTGTACTATTTCCTGTGTTACGGCATGACAGATGCTAAAGTGGAAGCCAAGCTATTCTTCATGGTTAAGTCAGCGCTAGGGAAGTAGCATGTGTTGTGTAACAGCCCACCAGTGGTTGATATAAAAAGCCATGTTGCAATGGAGTTTACAGATGTAGGAGGCAGAACAGATCTGTTGCTGTGACTGACCATTGCGTTGCGTGTGGTGCACTATCATTTTCCAAGGATGTCATTACTGTCTATTTAAAGGGGAAATGACTTTGGGACTGTCACTCCGTCTATTTCCAAATCTAGCTCCATAGGAGTGATGGTGGAACAGGAAGTAAATAAATGACAGCAGAAATAGCCCTGGATTAGAGGCAGGCAGTCAGCAGCAGTGCTGTGGTTAGAGAAGGCTACGGTTATCACAGAGAGCAGACAGACAGGAGAGAGGGTGGAGTAGACTTCTAACTACCACATTACTAGATCACAGTGGAAACAACCTGAATGAAATGAAGTTTGACCACATTGTTATGTGACTGTGAACAAAAACGCGTCATTGGTGGAGATAGGAACCATAGCCACCAGTGATCAGAGCAGAAGAGGTGTCACAGAGCCCTGGCCTGGCTATCTGTGGCATGGTTCCTTTATTAGGAGAGGGGGTTGAGCCTGGGGGGTTTGGGGGAGGCATTGTCAAACGAGAATTGGTCTGCGCTTTTTTTGTTTCCTCTCTTTTATCTTTCCTGTCATTATGTCAGCTCTGCAGTATTTAATGACTGCTCATCTCTTGTGGCCGTTTCAGGTTGCACTGCTAAAGGGGAAGGGAGACAGTGGATGCAGGGAGACCTTTTTGATGGTATTGTCTTCAAGAGGCTGGAGAGAAGCCCCAGCAAATGTCACAAATACCATTCTCTGGGGGGAGTGTTGATATTATTTTCGAAAGCAATGGCACACTATAACCTGGGTGTCACAATAGTTAGAAGTAGCCTATTACAGTATATTCATTTATATTAAGAAGGGTATAAAAACCAAAAGGAACAACCTACCACTGATTTTGATATTATGCAATTATTCAATTTGCCAAGAACGTCCTCTATGACAGTGTTTCCCTCCTCCAGTACCCCAAACAGCACACATGTTTGTTATAGCCCCAGACAAGCACACCTGATTCAACTTGTCAATTAATCTTCAAGCCCTCAATGAGTTGAATCAGGTGAGTTTGTCCGGGGCTACAACAAAAATGTGTGCCGTTGGGGGGACTGGAGTTGGGAAACACAGCTCTACGACAGCACTCCCTGTGTGTTTCTGTGTGTCAAAGGAGCATGGTGTTAACATAGGGGGTGGAGAGAGTTTCTGTGTTTTCTGTCATTGATGTATGTGTCGTGACCTCACCCCCTGCCCTAAACAGAAAAGTAAATAATTGTCAAACAAGAGGATGGACAAAGGCATTGCGTGGAGTGTCGGTCGGAGTGTTATTGGGCCTGGGCCGACTTCTCTCTCTCTCTTTGGTCTGGGGTCCGCTATAGGTCCACTAATTGACCTCTAGTATTCTTCCCTTCTGCTCGTTGTAATCTCCCAGTGATTAATAGAGTAATAATCACGCCTGTGGACCGTGCCCTGGGTGTGTGTGTACACCTGGCCCCCAATGGTGTCAGGCAGTGATAGCTATCTCCCTCCCTAGCAGTTCCATACTGGAGGGGTTGAGCTGAGCATTCTCTAATGATTATACAGGTTTATCTGCCGTTTCTTCATGTTTACATCTTTGATGTTTCTTCATTCTGCTTGTCAAGGGAGACCTAACCAACAACCAGGGCTTCATTTGCATTGTGATAACAGAGACAGGGAGTCAGGAAGGGCTAAGCTGGGTCTAGGAGGGAGGATAAGCCTCTCTCATTGCATCATTAAACTCCAAGCCCTGCTGGTCTCTAATGCTGGCTGCTGCTAGCTACTGGCCAGGCATTAAGACATGTTTGTTGAATGCATGCTGTTGCATAATTTAGCTGTCGCCCCAGCAACGCATCAGCCAGGAAATGGGGAGCTGGCTGCACAGCTGCAGCTGCCTGTCATGCGATCGATGGAGGTTGTGGGAGCTGCTTTTAGAGCAGGGAGGAGGGAGTGAATGTTTGGCCTCATTTATAGCTCATGAGTGAGGAGGACATATTTAGCAGATTTTGACAATGAAATGTGGAACAAATGCAGCCTGCTGCGTCTGCCCGACAGAGTACTGGGAAGGCCACTGGAAATGTGTGAGAAATGGTTTATTTGCACTGTGACATGGCTTCAGTTCTCAGAGACAGAGGCTGTGGTTGGAATCATGGGGCCTCTCTCCCTCCTTGCCTAGTCTGTGGTACAGGTGTACGACATCAGTATGACCTGGTTAAAGGCTTCACAATGTTTTTTTTTCCAGCTTTATTTAACCAGGTAGGCCAGTTGAGAACAAGTTCTCATTTACAACTGCGACCTGGCCAAGACAAAGCAAAGCAGTGCGACCAAAAACACAATGAGTTACACATGAGAATAAAACAAACGTACAGTCAATAACACAATAGAGAATCTATATACAGTGTGCAAATGTAGTGCAAAATGCAGTAAGGTTAGGAAGGTAGTATAATAAATAGGCCATATTGGCGAAATAAGTTACAGATTATAATTAACACTGGAGTGATAGATGTGCAAATAGAGATACTGGAGTGCAAAATGAGCTAAAATAATAAATATGGGGATGAGGTAGTAGGGCGGGCTATTTACAGAAGGGCTATATACAGGTGCAGTGATCGATAAGCAGCTCTGACAGCTGATGCTTAAAGTTAGTGAGGGAGATAGGAACCTCTAGCTTCAAGGATTTTTGCAGTTCGTTCCAGTCATTGGCAGCAGAGAACTGGAAGGAATGGCGTTGGCTTTGGGGGTGACCAGTGTTGTTCCACCAGTGTTGCCGTGTTTGTATTCACTTTCCAATGCCACTTACTACTGATACTACTGGTTGTTTTTCAATAATGTTGTATGTTCAGTTTGAACCCTCCCATCTCCTTTGTTTAGCAAACCAACATCCTGTTTGTGTTATCCTATCCCTATGGCGATGTCATTCAGGCATTCTGGGTGGACAGCTACTACTAGGGATCTGTAGCTGTTACATGCCAGATTCTTGCCGTATTTAGTTCAGGGAAAACATTCTGCTTTTAGTTTATTTTCCTCACCTGCCGCAGGCTAGAGTTCTTCTCACAAACCTTTTTTTTTTCAACCAACTGAATTTCCTGGCCTAGATCATTCTTCACATCTATTTATAGAACCATTGTGCAACACCTATTTGTTGCACAGCTGAATGCATAAAAAAAACATAAAAAGGTGTCTCATTAGTTCTACGCAGGTTTTGTAATTGCTTTGTTTAAAGACTAGTTAAATAAGTATAGCCTAGTCCTGTTTTTCATTTGGGGTTTGTAGAATGTTAGTGTACACAGTCGTATGGCAATACAGGAACTAACTTTTTTTTTGTTTTTACTGATGTTCTATTGATACTGAAAAGTTAGTTACATAAGATCCATTACATTTTTGTGGACCATCAAGATCACCAGTGTGCTGGAGTTTCTTTTCAATTCAGAATACAGGAACTAATAGAAGAAAAACCGATCAAGAACACACCCTACTGTCTGGGCTTTCTTGATGCATCCTAATGTGATTCATGTGATTGATAGGCTGAGCGCTAAGGGGTTAACGTAGCCTAATTTGGCCTGTTAATTTCAGAGCTTGTCTCAACACAGATTAGACATGCGGCTCAGGGCCTCCATGATTCCATCTTTATTTTTAGTTTGTGGTGGACAACTACCCAGTGAGATTGTGGCTGGAGCCAGGATTTACGATAACAGTTTGAGAAGTTTAAGATGATTTAAATTAGGATATCCATAGTTTATGTTCCTCTTGTGTTAGGCTGATTTAAGATGTGGGTTTGAACTAACTGGCTTTGTATACATTTCTATTTCCATGCTTCAGACAGTTCATGAATTATGTATGTTTATGTTTTTCTTATACGTATTTTAATCCAGAGTCTTTATTTTCACAACCTGGTTTTCGGTGGTGTAGCATTTCTAACTCTTTAAACAGACTCAGGCGCTGTGTTTATACATTTGCTTCACATGGTGTGTCTCGTCTGTAGTGGGATTTTTTGTCTGTTTGTGTGTGAGTGCATTGTGGGCCTTCGTTGTGCCTCATTAACACAGGGCCCCGGCTGGGTGGTTTGGGTGAAGGAGGCAACACGCGATTAGCACTGACTCCACCAATCTAATAGCGTTCTTTCTATCAGAGAATAGTCAGTACTCAATGTAACTGTTTTAGTTTGTCTTGGTACAGAAACAAATACAGAACCTGTTTAGGTGTCAGATATACAGAGATTTAGAAAGGAGACTTGAGCCTGACTAATCTGGTGAGATGATCTAACCATGGGGTTATAGGAAGGATCCTTTGTGGGAGTTTGCTTGACCTATCCTGCCCCTAACAGTCAAGTGTGGAATATTCCGCTAACCTAGAAATGGAGGTAGAGAGATGAAGGGGGAGGGGTAGATGTTGTAGAAGGAGGAGCGGGGGTGGAGGGGTGGGGTCATGGGGATATTGCTCTGTCTCAACATTGCACTGCCCCACCCAAAGGAAACATTCCAGACGGAATTAAAGAGTTTACTCTTCAAACAGTGAGCGTTCCCATCGGGGCTCCTACAAGAGGCTGGGGGGTGGGGGAACATGTCCGTGCTGTTCTGTTAGTGAGGGAAGTGATTGGTGATCTTTTAATTCATTTCAGTCATTGTCACAGGGGCTGTAAAAGGAGTGGGAAGGGAGGGCCACTGGGCTCGTGCAGGGAGAGACACTCAAAGGGCACACCTGCTGCTGCTGGATGAGAGCCCTCCTGGGGAGGCCGGTCTGGTCTGGTGGAACCCTCATGGCTCCTCTCCACTTCTCTCTCAGACAGACAGACAGAAGTGTACCAGCTGACCTGACCAGAGCTCGCCCTGCTTCTCTATGTCTAACAAAACCGTAAAGTCCAGAAAAAGCTTTGAGAAACCAAAAAGAGACCAAATATTATTTATGACGTGGTGATTTCTGCCACCTATATGTAATAATAATTTGGTGGATGCTTAAATTTGTCCTATTTTACACATAGGGCTGGGCGACATGGCCTTAAAATCATACACATGGCCAAAAGTTGCAAATCTCATTCCAAAATCATTGGCATTAATATGGAGTCACTCTTCTGGGAAGGCTTTCCACTAGGTGTTGGAACATTGCTGCGGGACTTGCTTCCATTCAGTCACAAGCATTAGTGAGGTCGGACGCTGATGTTGGGCGATTAGGCCTGGCTCGCAGTCCGCGTTCCAATTCATCCCAAAGGTGTTCAATGGGGTTGAGGTCAGGGCACTGTGCAGGCCAGTCGAGTTCTTCCAAACCGATCTCTACAAACTATTTTTGCGTGGACCTCACTTTGTGCACAGGGGTATTGTAATGCCCCAAACTGTTGCCCCAAAGTTGGAAGCACAGAATAATCCAGAACGTCATTGTATGCTGTAGCGTTAAGATTTCCCTTCACTGGAACTAAGGGGCCTAGCCAAACCATGAAAAACAGGAAACACTGGAAAGATGGCGTCCTATGACAGTGCCACGTTGAAAGTAACGGAGCTCTTCAGTACTGGCCATTCTACTGTCAATGTTTGTCTATGGAGATTGTGTTGCTGTGAGAGAAAGTGAGAGAGAGAGAGAGGGAGAGAGAGAGAATTTCTCTAAATAAGCTTTTTTGTACAATTTAAAGGTAAAATACACTGCATTTCAAACAGTCAGCAATAATGTAATGAATTCACCACTTATGACATTATACCTAGGCTTTCGGTTAGTGGCTCTAACCACTAGACTACCTGCCGCCCTAGCCTTGTCAGTGATGTTTGAAACTAATGTTCTTGATAATAACAAAACTACATCTGATCTCAATTTAGTATCAGTTGCAATGCTGAGCACTAAGTTCACCACCCATCACCACCTTTTCAGAGAGAAAAGTCTTCAATGTAGCTGAAAAATGGCTCATCCAGCAGTCGATGCAAAGGACTGTCTGTTTGGAATCACCCCTCATGCGCGTCAGCACTGAGTGACACTGCTCCTCTCCATCTAATTGAATCGTAAGGCAAAAGTTCTCACATTTAAATGCAAATGGCACATGTCCATTAGGGCTCTCACACTTATTTTCCCCCAAATCAACCCTGAAGGATTTTACTTTCTTGGCCCCTAATGGAAACAGAGCTACTGATGGCTGGTGTAATCTGATCTGTCAGCATCAACTGCAAGCCCCCCTCTCTCTTTCTCTCTCTCTCCCTCTCGCTTCATCCTCAACAACCGTATCCTTCCCACTTTGACATATCTCAACACCTGCTCTTTAATGAAGCCCCCTACGCACAGACAGATGAGAGGAAATGGCCAAATGAAACAAAGACGTCCACCATCGCCTCCACCAGCTGCAGCCAGTGAGCAGAGCCATGCTGAGCTCATATATCACAGCTGAGCCTCGTCATTAAAGTTAACGTTCCTATGTCTATCTCCATCTAAAAGTGAGTGAATTCTCACTTACATCGCTGACTATTTAGTATCCATAGTCTGTCTTTAGAACAGACCGGAGTGGAGGGTGGTCCGGGTCGAGTCTGTCTGAGTTTAATCCTGGCGTGTCGACACCGGGCTGTGCTCCCGATTTGAAAGCACAGTGTGGAGGTGAGGAGTGAAAGGTGTTTCGCTATTGTTAGTGCCTGTCTTGGCCGTCTCCTAACCCTGGTGGTCGTTTGGCTCAGGTCCATCCCAGTGGCAGGCAGGCCCTGAGGTGCTAAATGACCCGCTGTGTCAGAGGCCCTGGGTAAACAACACCGCAGCAGCTGACTGGGGCCTGGCAACAAGCCATACAGAGGAGCTGGAGGTGTGTAGGAGGGAGGCTTTCATTTCACTGCTGCCTTTCTCTCTGCCTACCTCACCGCAGCCCACCGCCAGCTCTAACGTGCAGACGACCTGCCTGCCAACCTCCTGTGTAGCGTACAGTACATTACAGCAGTGTGTGGCCTCGTTGTTCATCTGCCAAGTCCTCACAATACAGACCCCATGTAATCGCCCCAGCTTTTCAGCACCAGTCTCTTGCAGAGGAGGGAAAGCGAGAGAATCGGCTACTCGTTTGTAGTGGTAAACGTAATATTTTACAGCAAAACCAATGTCTGCTTTGCTGTTTTCACACATTTATTTAACTAGGCAAATCAGTTTAGAACAAATACTTATGACAGCCTACCTACAGGGTCAGCCACTGAAGCAAATTAGGGTTAAGGGTCTTGCTCAAGGACACATCGACAGGTTTTTCACATTGGCGGCTCGGGTATTCAAACCAGCAACCTTTCGGTTACTGGCCCAACACTAACCGCTAGGCTACCTGCCACATTCAGAAATCAGAGATAATTTTCATCATGTTGACTTGTGTTTCACCCTGTTTCTGAACTAAAAGATAGGCTACATCTCTGTATTTATATATAGTTAAATATTGCTGTCTCAGTGCTGTTGTGAAGTATTTTAGACACATTTCACTTGCAAATCAGGCAAATTAATAGATTGGACTTGCAAAGTTCTTTCTTGAGGCTTGTCTTTCTGAGCTTATGTTTCTCAACTAAAACAACCCTACTCCCAGCTTTGAAATCATGCAAACTACTTCTGTCTGATGTCCATATCAGAATATGGTGAACAGTTCCTTGCTTTAGAGATTCAGATTACATTAAATGTAAGATAAAGAAATGTGTGGTGATAGATTAGGATATCACTTGAGTAATAAAACCTGTCATTCTTTTTTGCTGATCTAGTTAATAGACAATCACATTCTCAATAGAACTATGAACCATGTCAACTGGAGTCGATCATTTCAAAAGCTGTGTTGGTAAATGATTTAAAATGTTGGTGCAAAAATTTTAATTATTAACCTCAAGCCTTCGAAGAGGAAGAGTTGGGACTGCATTGAATGGTAAAGATTATGTTCAGTATAAAATAGAGAATTCTGTGGCACACCTGATAATGTATGGAAGGTGTAGAAAAGATCTCACAAATCCGACATTTGCATTGTTCTAAATAATTGTGGAGGCTGTTTTCTTTTCCCACCTGAACTAGCCTAGATTGGTCCACCATCTGGTCAAACAAAAGCCATCCAGTCAGACCTGCCTGACTCATATAAATGTGATTTAATCCTCCAGGAACCATTAAGATAGAATGGCTGATGCGACCCACATGACTCAGCGCAGGGAGAGCTGTGACCACACTGGTCTGGAAAGGAGGAGAATTAACATGACACGAACAGAATTAAATGGAAAAGGCTTTGAAAATAAAAAGCTTGCGGTACGCTCAGTGCTCCATTGACATTTTTGATATATGCTTGTTTTTGTGAGAAATCTTCGTATTTCACATTAATATGAAAAGCGTATACTAAAATATGATAATACTACATGTCATGTCTCAAAATGTATCTCTATTTCTTTATGTCCTCTGGATTCAATAAGAAAAATGATGAGTTCAACGGTGGGCCTGTCAGTTAGCCTTCTCGCACAGCATCCAGCCTAGCTGACACAATGCTATTTCCCAGATTATTATTATTTTCTCAGGCCTCCATTGATTTAGGCACCCTAATGTTGGCTATCCTACAAGGGTAAAAACTCTAATAACTTTTGAACGGATTGTGATCGATACATGAGGTTTTAGACAACGATGCGTTTTTAATTGGACACCCTAAACAGAATTTTAAATGTCAAACAAAAAACAATTATTTCAACGTTAAACAAACCATACAGCTCTATGCACAAGGACAACTTTGAACAATTTCCACACACATTTTTTAAAAACATATCTATTTGAAGAATATTGCAGATGCAAAGTCTGGTAACAGAATGACAGCACAAACCGTCATTATTTTACCAAACTTCTACCTGCACTATTCAAGTAAATGTGTTTTTGTAAAATGTTCAATTGAAATTGTTAAAAGTTAAACTTTGCTATCATTGGTTTTTGTTTGGCATAGATTTTAAAGTGAAAAGTCTGAGTCCCAGCATCATTCTGTAACCATGGAATTGCCCTAAGCTAATTTTGCAATTGTACTTAGTGTTTTTAATTGACATTTTGGGAAATAACCTTCTTAACCTTCACCTTTTGCACTACTTTGATTCCAATGCGCATAGTAAGGTTTTAAATGGCTGCATAGTAAGGTTTTAAATGGCTGCATAGTAAGGTTTTAAATGGCTGCATAGTAAGGTTTTAAATGGCTGCATAGTAAGGTTTTAGATGGCTGCATAGTAAGGTTTTAGATGGCTGCATAGTAAGGTTTTAGATGGCTGCATAGTAAGGTTTTAAATGGCTGCATAGTAAGGTTTTAAATGGCTGCATAGTAAGGTTTTAAATGACTGCATAGTAAGGTTTTAAATGGCTGCATAGTAAGGTTTAAAATGGCTGCATAGTAAGGTTTTAAATGGCTGCATAGTAAGGTTTTAAATGGCTGCATAGTAAGGTTTTAAATGGCTGCATAGTAAGGTTTAAAATGGCTGCATAGTAAGGTTTTAGATGGCTGCATAGTAAGGTTTTAGATGGCTGCATAGTAAGGTTTTAAATGGCTGCATAGTAAGGTTTTAAATGGCTGCATAGTAAGGTTTTAAATGGCTGCATAGTAAGGTTTTAAATGGCTGCATAGTAAGGTTTTAAATGGCTGCATAGTAAGGTTTAAAATGGCTGCATAGTAAGGTTTAAAATGACACCCAAGACATTTGTCATAAATATCCCTATTTCAATCAGTTATTTGATATAAAATACAAAATCATTGTTTGTAAAAAGTCCTTCCTGTAAAATCAATTTATTGCCTTAATTTATTTTCTTAAAACGAGAAAAGTACAGTCTTTCAGGAGCATTTTGGTCAAACTTGTTTAACTGCATTAATCAAATGTTGAAAGTGTCAGTTTTTTAAATCTTTCTGTAGGTTTTATAGCATCAACATAGTAAATGTCAGCAGGTTGTTTACTCTTATGATTATTCTGCTAAATAAATAGTTATTTCCTTATTTAGCAGAAACTCCTTGAACCACCCAGTAGAGTATGTGAAAGGAAGGCCCGGACTCCAGCCACCCAAGCCATAGACTGTTCTCTCTGCTTCCGCATGGCAAACAGTACCTCAGAAACAGGTCTGACACCAACCGCTTCTATATCCTCAAGCCAGAAGACTGCAAAATAGCTAAAAAAAGTTGCTACACAGACTATCTGCATTGACCCCCTATGCACACTCTACAAACTAATTCACACTGACACTCCAACACGCACACACATTCACACACACACACACACACAGTTTATTTTTCTCACACACCCATCAATTCAAATGTTATTTGTGACATGCTTCGTAAACAACAGGTGTAGACTAACAGTGAAATGCTTACTTACTGGCCCTTCCCAACAATGCAGAGAGAAATAAAAAAAATTATAGAAATATAATAACACAAGGAATAAATACACAATGAGTATATAACTTTGCTATATACACAGGGTACTAATACAGAGTCGTTGTTCAGGCGTACAAGGTAATTGCGGTAGTTAGATATGTACATATAGGTAAGGATAAAGTGAATAGGCAACAGGATAGATAATAAACAGTTCCAGCAGTGTAAGTGATGAGTCAAGAGTTGGTATAAATAGAGACAATGCAGATAGTCCAGGTAGCTATTTGGCTGAATATTTATCTTGGGGGTAGAAGCTGTTCACGGTCCTGTTGGTTCCAGACTTGCTGTATCGGTACTGCTTGCCGCGCAGTAGTAGAGTGAATGTTCTATGACTTGGGTGTAGAGATGGGCAATGTATCAAATTCATTTGATTAATTAAAATGTACTATATTCCAAATGTCTGTATCGCAAGAATGACCTTTCTTGATTGTTTTTTTACGATTGTTTTGTCCGCTTGTTATCACGTTGTCTTTTGGTCTCGTCTCTTTCGCTCCTTCTGCCGTGACTGTGAACACACACCAAGCTCCTCCCCATGTCACTCACAACAACAAAGATGAAAGATAACCTCTTCCTCTCTGACAACAAGCGGTTTCCACTCGTTATTTGCATGAGGTTTGGTCTAGTGGAATCGCTCATGTAAACACCAAAACACATTGAGACATTATTTTACTTTAATAGAGGAGAATTTAATCTTTCTAACGATACCCTTCTTATGTCTCAACTCGTCAAATTGTGTGAAGAGCAGACTACCAAAACGGGAGTGGCATTGGGGTACCACGTACCGCTAGCAGCATTTTAGCCACAGACTGTTACACTAGCTGTCTAGTCTGTGTTTTATAAATGTGAAATGAGCATAAAAAACTATTTTGCAAGGAATTACTCACTACCCTCTGTACTGTCTTACGGTCAAATGCAAGCATTTGCCATGCCAAGTGGTGATGCAGCCAGTCAAGATGCTCTGAATGGTTCAGCTTTAAAACTTTTTGAGGATCTGAGGGCCCATGTCAAATCTTTTCAGCCTCCTGAGGGGGAAGAGGTGTTGTCGTGCCATCTTCGCGACTGTGTTGGTGTGTGTGTGTGTGTGGACCATGTTAATTCCTTAGTGATGTGGACACCGAGGAACTTGAAGCTCTCGACCCACTCCAATACAGCCCCGTCGATGTATATGGGGGCGTGTTCGGCCTCCGTTTCCTGTAGTCCACGATCAGCTCCTTTTGTCTTTCAGACGTTGAGGGAGAGGTTGTTATCCTGGCACAACACTGCCGAGTCACTGATCTCCTCCCTATAGGCTGTCTCGTTGTCGTCGGTGATCAGGCCTACCACTGTCGTGTCGTCAACAAACTCAATGATGGTGTTGGAGTCGTGGCCACACAGTCGTGGGTGAACAGGGAGTACCGGAGGAGACTGAGCACGCACCCCTGAGGGGCCCCCGTGTTGAGGATCAGCGTGGCAGATGTGTTGTTGCCTACTCTCACCACCTGGGGGCGGACCGTCAGGAAGTCCAGGATCCAGTTGCAGAGGGAGGTGTTCAGTCCGAGGGTCTTGAGCTTAGTGATGAGTTTGGAGGGCACTATAGTGTTGAATGCTGAGCTGTAGTCAAAGAACAGCATTTTCACATAGGTGTTCCTTTTGTCCAGGTGGGAGAGTGCAGCGTGGAGTGCAATAGAGATTGCATTATCTGTGAATCTGTTGGGACGGTATGCAAATTGGAGTATATGACACACACACACTCACATACAATCACCATATACGCTGCTGCTACTCAGTTTATCATATATCCTGATGTATAGTCACCTTACCCCTATCCATATCTACTTCTATCACTCCAGTATCCGTGCACATTGTACATTTGGTATTGACCCTGGAACTGCCCCTGTACTGAATATAGCTTACTTACTTTCTCGTGTTCTTACTTCTATTTCCTGTGTGTTTTTGTTCCACTTGACTTTTTCATTTATTATTTTTATAGGACTACTGATCAATGTTCCCTCTAAACTGCACGTGAGTGCACAGTAACTCTGAGACTTATTTTGAGATCAAAGCAAGAGTTGCATGTAGCCACGCGTGCACATTTTGTTCATATCTTTTGCTAGTTAGTGAGTTATTAGCGCAGTTACAGATAATTTGTAGACATATTTAAAAGCAAGTCAGGTAAAGAGCTTTTTTTTGTCTTAATGGGGCAGTGTTGTATTTTGAGACAGGCTTGAATAAGCTAAGTAGCCAATAGGCAGAGGGAAGCATAGTTTGATTCTCTGTAATTAATGCATTTCATTTTGTAATGTGGCTTCTTGCATCAAACAACAACATTTTAAGTCGCCTCCTCTGAAGGACAAGTGGATAAACAGGTTAATGTTTTTTTTTCAAAAGTCTCATGGAATGTATGTATTGAACACCACGCATTGGCTGCTGCTGTAGGTTGAATGATAGAACAGCTATTTCCATGTTAAAATGTTATGGGGTCCGTTTTTCTCCATTGTTTTTGATAGTAGGCCACTCTGGTAGGCCTACATTATGATCAGATAGCCACAGTAGCCTACTTGCCACTGTTAAAGCGGGTACAGCATCAGTGTTCACAGTAAACGTGCACTGGAAGTTGCATATCATTTTCACAATGTTTAAGTTTGCGCTCAGCAGACCTGAAATTTGCTCAGTGATGATTTTTTTTTTTAAGGGAACACTGCTACTGATACTGATTACGGCATTGTTGGGAAAGACCAAGCAAGAAAGGCCTTTCACTGTACTTGTGTACGTAACAATAAAAACTTGGAACGTGAAACAGAAAGTGCATGTGCACATTAAATGCTTCACATTGGACCTTGTTTTCACAAGCAACATAGTCACCTTTGTTACTCAGTGTTGTAACTAATATTAAACCACAGGCTGTAGGAAAATATTACATTTCACTTGACCTATGGACTCCTGTTATTAAAGTTCATTATTATGAGAGAATTTAGCCCTATGCATACTGTACTAGCCCACCACACAAAGTGACTTTGTGAGGTACGATAGAGCTGTAGCATCCAGTGAGCAGTAGCTGGACTCCCCTCTGCTGTCTCTCTGGGGCCTGGAGATGAGCTCCAGATGCATGACGGCCAGGCTGAGGTCGAGGCCAGAATGGATAATCCAGGAGCAGGAGCCACGAGTCCGCAGCTTTGCTCAACTCAACACCGGCAGTGGGCCCACAGTGGGACACCAGCCTGGTTCCTCTAGGGAGCCGACCAGCCTGTCAGAGGTGGAATGCCCCCACACACTTAACACTAGCTGAGACTAAACAGAGACCCGCAGCCCCTGAAAAGGGAAATCGGTCCCTATTGATTTTGCCCTTGCCCCATCCTGCTCTGCAAAAGCCTGTGTTTGAATTGTGAATATGAGTTACACCATCTGATATGAGGCACTCAGTTTTTTATATACCCACCAGACAAAGAAGTAATTTTCTCATTTAACAGCAGGGTTTGTGGCCCTGACCCCGTTTCATATGTAATTAGATGTGATGTGGCTTAATAGCAGAAATGCCTTTGTTTATTTCTGAATGTATTGAATTCCTTTGGTTCTGCAGTATAATGAGACTGTGTATAAAAGCCGACGAGTGCTATGTGATGTCTACAGCTACCATTAGCACTGAGGTGAGGTGGATGAATGATGTGAGATATGCAACATATTTTTAGCCAATGCTTTTAACCCAAGAAAAAAGGCTAATGGCTCTTTGTTTGGAGCAGTCTTGACTTTAACGGCATCAAATAAATAGTTTTATTGTACGTATAATGTACTTCGATTTTAGTCACTAGATCTGATTTCGTCTCTGTTCTCTCACTCCCCCACTTCCTGAGAGCAGTTTAAAAAAAAATGGTCATAGCTAATAGCGCCAAATCCAATTATATTAAAGGGGGGACTGGGTCTCACGCAAATCTGCATACACAGTAGTTAGATTGGGAAAGTCAACCCATTACAGTTCAGTTCTCAGATGTTCACTCATAAAGCGCCAGTAGTATGGTGCATATTGAACCACAGATGTGATTTGCTAAACTGTTTGCTCTGGCTCTGAAAGGGTCTTTGAACCAACGAGTGTGAACTTCTGGCCACGCCAGCCTGTAAACTTTGCATTTGCAGGAAAAGGGGGCAGCGGGTGAGAGAGTGAGGCAGTGGGGGAGGGGATCTCTCTCTGCCTGAGGAATGTGGTGTCTTGGTGAAAGGGCTGGAGCTGAACACATGCAGCCAGTTTATTTGACGAACCAGACTTACTGGTCACCAGCAGTAGAAATGTTTACCCAGAATGTTGATACACCCTGGCTCTCTCTAAGACACTGCCTTTGTCCTTTGAGTTTCAAACCCTTACTTCTAGTGACTCTGAGATTCTGAAGCAGCCAAATAGGACAAGGTGAAAAAGTTAGTTGGTCAGTCAGTGTCTGGTTTGTCCTCTTTTTTCTCTCTCTCTCTCTTTGCTCTGTAATTGGAGTGATTAATGGAGGGTGGTGGTCTGGCCTGGAGCCTGCCTGCCTTTCACATGCCTCTTCTCTTTAGAGGTGTAAGACAAAGCGTAGGATGGACAGGTAGCGACACGCTCTCCCCTCTGGACGTTTGGCCCCCTGTCCCCGGCTCCCCGCCATTCTGTCTGCTGCTCCCCAAAGAAATACATCTCCCTCTAACATGACTGGACATCCAGAGGCAGGCAGGCTCTGATCGGATTCAGAACCCTGCTGCGTTTCATGTAATGATGTATGAGCTTTTGAATTCATCGTGGTAGTTCTAAATGTGAACAGAGAGAATCAGGTCATGTGGGTGTGTGTGGAGGAATTCCACCATATGTTCCAGCGTTGGAAGTGAGATTTACTCCCTGTGCGCATGGAATTGTGATTAGTGAGAGCCTTTGTGCTAGCATAGCGTATGGCCAGCTCACCATGAGATCCTTTACAGCCCTATCCACTGAGCACCCACCCCCCTCCCCCACCACAGCAAGATGCTCTATAAATGATTATATGAGTCCCGCAGAGGGATAAAGCCCAATTATTTGATTTGTATTGAAGATGGCAGCCCCCTGCAATGCCTGTTTTTTTTTTATTGTGCTGAGAGGGCAGTATCATTGTCCGACGTAGGGAAGGGGCTTAGCAGCTGTAGGGGACACCAAGGAGAGTGACAACGCAACATGACTTCAGTAACACAGGAGGTGCTTGCTGTCCATTTAATCTGCTTTAATCCAAGGCTTCACTTCCCAACCAGTAATTGAGTAATGTACAAAATAAATAATACGTTTTCTTATCATTCTTTTCACAATGGTGGAACAAAGGGACATTATAGAAAGACTGGGAAACGTTCTGTTTTACTAGCTGTCATTTAATTGTGTTAATTTAATCTTGTAGGCATTTAGTGTTTATGTGAGACACAACACAAGGGATATTTAACCACTGCATGTTTATTTTAGCACTGGGTCTTTGGACCTCATAGAAAGAAGACATTTTGTATAATTCATGGTGTATAGACGTCATTGTATAGAAATATACTGTACATATGCATGTTTCTTGTGTTATTTATCTCCAGCGTTTTGCTGGGTTCCAGAACTGTCTCCGAAGTCTTGTGGTATGCTTAGGCCAGAGACAACCTTGAATATGATTAAATGACCACCCATCCCCATGTCTGTTTTAGAGATTTCCCTCAATCTTCCAGCTTGACAGCTAGCCATTTTAGGGGAAACGTTAGCAAGGGGACTGTGGTCTAGAGAAGGCTGTGAGATGGTGACTGCTCTGCTCCCCCAGTATTGGGAGGTCCCATTACTGTGTGTAGATTTGAAGTGGAATGTGAACTGTTGCTGTGTTTTAGTAAAGTCTGCCTGCCATTGTTGACTAGGTCAAGCGGGGAGCACAAGGTCATTTCTCCAGCCATGATTTACAAACTGCGGTTACCATAATGATATTGTTTGTGTGTGTTTTTTTTGCAAAGGATGGTTGTGGATTTTTGCTCCAGCTCGCTTGTAGGTGATTATGGGATTTATTATTAATTCAGACAGATAGGGGAGTTTTTCCTATGCAAATCCCCCAGTCCCAAACTTGAGGCTCTTGCTCAAGGTGATTGGGTGAAGTCACACCAGAGTCATAGCGATGATGAAATTTCCCCAATCTCAGTTTCTGTGGTCATAGCAGTAGTATGAGGATGATGAGTATTGACCCGTGCTGTGAGATTGCGTCCGGAGGGGGTTGGGGAGTTCACCATGTTTGCACATCCAGAGCTATTGATCGGGCCTCAGTTCGATCACTGGCCAGGCCCTGGGGGACAGAGCCAGGGCCTGTAGCATGAAGCTATAAGAGGGACTGTGGCTGTGGGAGCTGTGGTAGCTAGGTCCAGTGGAGTGGAGGGGTTAGGGGGCTGCAGCAGCTCCGGCCTGCCTCCGGTTAACTACAACTCTGACATGTCAGGGACACGTGTCTTGGTTGATTAACAATAGCCAAGCTCCAAATGAGCATAATGCAACTCTGCAAACCAAAACTGCAAGCCACCCAGCCAGCCAGACACATTTAAACCAGCCAATGAGAAAATGATCTTCCCTGCGCTCCACCCGCCACTCTATCTCATAAGCATGTTCAGTGTTATCTGCTAAATTATCTACAACATGACAATGACCTAGTTCAATAGGATGTTCTCTTGCAGTATGTGCTGCAGGTTGATCTGCTTTGGTGTGCCTGTGTAGTTTTGCTGTGGAGAGGATTTGCACAAAGCCAAGGTTTCTCTTTGTCATGTATTTTCCATTGTAAGCACCACACCTCAGAGCCACACCACATCACGTTGTGAACTAGCTCTGTCCCTCGGGGCCCCTCTGGAGAAATGAAGGAAAATCACAAAATGCTTTTATTGCAAACTAGCCTCTTCATCTAATAACAGCTGCTTATCAAATTGAAGAACTGCTGTCAACATCCTGAGCAATCAATTCTGTCCCCTCCCCCCTTTAAAGCTGCATAGCGCCTGCCATTAACCCCTCCTGTTCCAGCTCGCCTGGCTTCCTCCACCAAAATGGAGAGGTGACTCCAAACATTTGTTTTTAATGGCTGTTTCGTGTTGCCCCTCAGGTATGTGTAGACATTCAACTAGGAGGAGGGATTGTAAACATGTTTATGTGTGAGATATTGATAGAAGGATATGTAAAGAATGTTAACACATTATACACTGCAATACACAACGCTTATTTCCCGGAGATGTATTATCCATCTACAGTCAAATCCATTACAAGCCCCATACCGTATGTTCTTCATGATGATGTGTTAAGTATTATGTTCATGTTTACCACTCAAAATAAAACATACTGCATTTTTCTTGTCAGAAATGGCAGTTTTTACAAATGATTTGCATTTCAGGTATGGTTCCTCCATCTCAACATAAGCTTGGCTCTTTGAGCTGTTCATTAAGTGTCCTTATATATAATCGTCCCCAGGCTTAGTGCTCTTTTGTCATCAGTTCAGTTCTCTCCTCTCTGATCTAGCTGTGGCAGACGAGAATGCTTGTTTGTTCCCTCCTGGTGACTCACTAACACATGGATGTTCATCTGGCTGATTCTCATCCCTTATTTGGCGCTGGGCCAGTCAGACACATATGGCCATAATGTGATTAGCCCTCCCACTGCCTGGCCAGTAAACCTGCTAACAGCATTACACTGGAAGACTAGAGAGGGAAATGGAAAGACAAAACAGTTGTCAGACTCTGCAAGACACACTCATGTCACGTACATACACACACACCAGATCCCCTCGGAGTTAGTACCCTGTTATACGTTTTTTGGATGTCAAAGAAATTTCTTCCCCTCTGGGATCAATAAAGTATCTATCTATCTCTCTCTCGCTCTGTCTGTCTCTGTCTGTCTCTATGTCTCTCTCTCTATGTCTCTCTCTCTCGCTCTGTCTGTCTCTCTCTCGCTCTCTCGCTCTCTCGCTCTCTGCTCCATGATAAATGTGGAACTTGGGTTGGAGTGTGTACTTGTTGATGAAGGGGTAGAGATGGGCCATTTTATACAAAGTGATCCAAAAGGCTGTCCTCCACACAAACAACATAGTTTTAACATTCCTCGGTTGACCAACGTTTCCCTACAAGAGCCAACATGTCTGCCCAAGAGTAGGAGGTTCCTTTAGTATTGGCCCATATTTGATGTCTGTTTGGGATAAAGCCCTAGAACTGGGGTGACCAACCCTCCTCCTGCATAGCTGCTCTAGTGAATATAGATCAAGGAATTTACAAGCCTGTATAACCAGTAGCTCTCCAGTAGGAGAGGAAGTCCAAGTAAGTCCAGGGAAGGGGAAATCCTCTGGCCCCTAGAGCAGACAGTCAGTCAGTCAGACAGGTAGGCAGTAGCCTAGACAGGGGCGTGGGTCAGTGGACAGGTGGGCTGGCCCAGACGCTGGAAGTCTGTCATTTTGCAGCGACAATCTAACACACAGACCTTTGTTCCCTGTGATGCCACACACACCTTGACCCCCCCCACTCTCACAGTGCAGTGCAGCACGGAGTGTCCCTTGGGGAGATGTGTGCACTATTGCCCACTGTCAATAGTTATCATATTATATATTCACCCTATGGAGGGAGGTGGGCTACCGGTAGTTATATCTTCAGTGATGAGTCGTACAGATTTGGTTCTCTCAAATGTAATCTTTTTTTCCCTCTGAGGTTGAGACCTCTCACTGTTTGGATTTGAAAATCCAGCTGTTGTGTTGGAGGTGGGCGGCTCTCGGGGGGCTGTGTGTGTGGGTGTTTGAGTGAGAAAGACAGAGGAGAGACAACCAGTAAAAGCACAGCCCCCTTCATTATCGACGCATTGTGCCGATAACATCAAAGAGCCATTCCAGACTCTGAAGTCAGAAGGACTTTGAGAGTTAGGTGTTAGCCGGACTAGTGAAATGATTGAGTGTGACAGATCTAGGTTTATGGCTTTTTACATCACAACGACCTCTGGAAAAGAGAACAACGATGCTGTTTATGAGCTAAAGATCGCAACATTTTAAATGAAAAAGTAAATAAAGTATGAGATTCTGCATAGTCATAATCTGAATTATCTTCTGTTATAATCATTTCTAGTGGTTCAACTTGAACAAAAGCAACCAAATA
This sequence comes from Thymallus thymallus, assembly GCA_023634145.1. Classification (NCBI taxonomy): domain Eukaryota; kingdom Metazoa; phylum Chordata; class Actinopteri; order Salmoniformes; family Salmonidae; genus Thymallus; species Thymallus thymallus. The sequence goes on along the minus strand of CM042380.1, from coordinate 21,512,251 downwards.
TTGTGTAAAGGGATGTCGATAAAGATTTCTAAATGTACTATTTTGCACATGTACTTTCTTGGTCTTGTTGTAGTCTTTGTTCCTCAAGGCTCGCACACATTGCACCGAATGTGGATCTAGCGTTCGTCTGCCGATCGTTCAGCGTGCTGTGGTTTAGGGACCACCCGTCTGACTGCTGACATTTTCACAGATTCTACATGTTCAGAGGTGTAAATGCTATTGGTGTCACTGTGCCCTTAGTGGAAATGTACAGTACACCTGAAGTGTTTGATAAGGAAAACTATGCAAGATTTCTATTGTAAAAATATATTACTTACTTAGAAACATGAATGAGTGATAGTTGGATCATAACTGGATTGAAATCTATATGTTTAGACCATTGGCAACCATTAAGATATAGATGTACACAAGCCCAGTGAGTGAGAGGCTGAAAATAACTTACTCTCTGGGGCCTTGGCAACCTTTGGCCTCCTGCCTCTCATTTTCATGAGTATTCTTCTGTACTGACCAATGGACTGGGGCTATTAACA
>CM042380.1:21396721-21506721 GCA_023634145.1 Thymallus thymallus | reverse complement strand
TGCATAAAGTACTTTAATTTCTAAACGGTAAAACAGATATATATGAAAATACCCTCAAATAAAAGGTGACATTGTGTACTGTCACCTCGTATGAAACATTTTATCTCAACTCCAAAATGCTGGAGTATAGAGCCAAATGTTTTTATGTTAGATTCACTAACAGTGTGTGTGTGCGTGTGAACTAAGATACTGTCAAAACATTGCACGGCGAACGCCATCAACTCCGACCCTAAGACCGTCAAATGACTGAGTGCCTGTAGAGAGAGACTTGTGTGTGTGTGTGTGTGTGTGTGTGTGTCCTCACACGGCCAGTGAAATCAGCGGTAGCTAGTGACTCCCACCCTGGTCCCTGGGCCTGGCCTGCCTGGCCTGGTCACTGTGTTTAGAGGTCTTGTTGGGGGATGATGTATTAGTTAGAGATGGAGAGGATCTGTCATTGGCCAGTTAGCATGTCACTGCTCTGACAGCGGGGAGTGGAAGGCTGACCCTTGTATTATGTTGGTCAGATGGGAATATTCGTCAAGCCGACTAAAACACTGGATGGATGATGATGATTGAATCAGTTGTTTTTTGGGGTTTCCTTTTTATTCGCTCATACTGCAAGTGTGTTGTTTTTAACCAGTCAAATTGAAATCGAAATCAAATCAAATTTGTTTAGTCACATTCTTGGTAAACAACAGGTGTAGACCAACAGTGAAATGCTTACTTACAGGACGTTCCCAAAAATTTAGAAATAATAGAAAAGTAAAACACGTAATAATATATATACAATGAGTAACTCATTTTGTGCCGAGTGGATGTGCAGGGGTACAAGTTAATTGAGATGGCTATGTACAGTTGAAGTCGGAAGTTTACATACACTTAGGTTGAAGTTTTTCAACCACTCCACAGATTTCATGTTAACAAACTATAGTTTTGGTAAGTCGGTTAGGACATCTACTTTTTGCATGACAGATAGATCAGTCAAAATTGTTAAAGAAATTAAAGAAATTTCCCCCTCGGGGATCAATAAAGTACCTATCTATCAATCTATCAATCTATCTATCTATCTAAAAGAAATCAGCCAAGACCTCAGAAAAAAATGGTAGACCTTCACAAGTCTGGTTCATCCTTGGGAGCAATTTCCAAACGCCTGAAGGTACCATGTTCATCTGTACGAACAATAGTACGCAAGTATAAACACCATGGGACCACGCAGCCGTCATACCTATCAGGAAGGAGACGCATTCTGTCTCCTAGAGAGACTTTGGTGCGAAAAGTGCAAATCAATCCAAGAACAACAGCAAAGGACATTGTGAAGATGCTGGAGGAAACAGGTACAAAAGTATCTATAACCACAGTAAACCGAGTCCTATATCGACATAACCTGAAAGTCCGCTCAGCAAGGAGGAAGCCACTGCTCCAAAACCGTCATAAAAAAGCCAGACTACGGTTTGCAACTGCACATGGGGACAAAGATCGTACTTTTTTGGAGAAATATCCTCTGGTCTGATGAAACAAAAATAGAACCGTTTGGCCATAATGACCATCGTTATGTTTGGAGGAAAAAGGGGGAGAATTGCAAGCCGAAGATCACCATCCAAACCGTGAAGCACGGGGGTGGCAGCATCATGTTGTGGGGGTTCTTTGCTGCAGGAGGGACTGGTGCACTTCACAAAATAGATGGCATCATGAGGAAGGAAAATGATGTGGATATATTGAAGCAACATCTCAAGACACCAGTCAGGAAGTTAAAGCTTGGTCGCAAATGGGTCTTCCAAATGAACAATGACCCCAAGCATACTTCCAAAGTTGTGGCAAAATGGCTTAAGGACAACAATGTCAAGGTATTAGAGTGGCCATCACTAAGCCCTGACCTCAATCCTATAGAAAATCTGTGGGCAGAACTGAAAAAGCGAGGAAGGAGGCCTACAAACCTGACACCAGCTCTGTCAGGAGGAATGGGCCAAAATTCACCCAACTTATTGTGTGAAGCTTGTGGAAGGCTACCCGAAACGTTTGACCCAAGTTAAACAATTTAAAGGCAATGCTACCAAATACTAATTGAGTGTATGTAAACTTCTGACCCACTGGGAATGTGATGAAAGAAATAAAAGCTGAAATAAATCATTCTCTCTACTATTATTCTGACATTTCACATTCTTAAAATAAAGTGGTGATCCTAACTGACCTAAGACAGGGAATTTGTACTAGGATTAAATGTCAGGAATTGTGAAAAACTAGGGTTAAATGTATTTGGCTAAGGTGTATGTAAACTTCTGACTTCAACTGTACATATAACTAGGAATAATGTGACAGTTAGTAAACAGTAGCAGAAGTGTATGTGATGAGTCAAAAAAGTAATTCAAGATCATTTTGAGTGGAGATGGTTGAGTACTGACTCATAGCTGTGTTGTGTTTCCAATAAGATTTAGTGAGAGAGCGATAATCCCCAGGCTTCTTTATTGATGATATCACAGGATAATTCTAGAACCAGAAGGTCAATGCTTTTAGCTGAGATGTTCTCTAGCCCGTCATTACCATGCTGCAGCAAAGAATTTCACCTAGCTGGCTGCCCTGTCAATACGTCTTTGGGACCTGAGAGAAAAAAAATAAGCGGCACTTGGCTGACCTCCGCTGTCTCCTAAATCGGGGCCTTAATCATGGAGAACAAATTGCTTGGCTGGCTTCCCACTCGGCTGTGAGAACAGGGCCGCAGCACAGCACACGTTCCCCAAGACTACCGTGAGTTGCAGCCCTCAGCTGCTTGCCTCGCAAGACAGACCGGTGATCTCTCTGTTGACAAATTTATGTCTGGCCCAGTTATTGATCAATTGATCAAGCACTGTACTCCATTTTTGGTTTGTTTTTCTGGCATCTGCTGCACCATCAAATGAAAATACAGATTTATACTTGGATACTGCATTTCATTTTCAGTTGTTCTCTGTTTTTTGAGTGTCTAATTATATTAGCCTGTTTTGAAGTAGGAGAAAACACTCTAAGCTAATGATATTTAGTATATTTAGACAGCTGGCAGCTGATCAAACAATGTTAGTTGGAGAAGAGTGTGAGTGTTTCTGAGGAGTGAAAGAAAGGAGGAAATGGGAAGGCTGAGAGGCCCAAATGGAGGAGCTATTTCCCACTTCAACCCCCCCAAGTCCTTGGGAAGTGGGAAATAACCGAAAGGAAACTTACGAGGGAAACCCATTTGGCATTGTGTGCCTTAAAACAGGCGTGTTTGAGTGTCTGTTCATTGTTGAGGAATTTCACCAGCTGTCTTACACCCAGTGGGTCTGTGAAGAGGCCCATTGATGGGCCCCACATTAGAGTAGCAGCAACAGCAGCAGCGTTGCCTCTTCTTCGGGTGGCTGAGGGCTCAGGAGCGTTTAGCTTCTGCGTTTTCCTGTAACCTTACTGTTTATCATATCCATTTCACTTCTTGCTTTCTCGCTCCCGTTGGGAACATGGAGACAATTTTGGCACAGTGTTGCTTTTAACCTCCTCAAAGGCTTCGAATTAAGCAGATGGGTGATTTGTTTGTTTTGGTTTGACACCGCTCTGAGATGGGATGGGGTAAGGGAGGCAGTAAGGGAGACTGAGGCAGCAACGGGCACTTTATGAAGAAAAAAACCCCAGTGTAAAGCAGCCAAATGCCTGTCAGCGCTGTCCACTTGAAATGATTAATGGTGCCTGGGTCTGATGGACAGAGTGAGTGTGAGAGACTTCTGTTTAGGGTATCACAGGACGGAGAGAGAGGGTTTAACACCCCACACCTCTCCATCAAAAAAGATAGACCCCTCAGAACTAGTCAGTGGTTTGATCCATCCCAGTTGTCTGTGCTGCCTGTAAAGCAGAGTTGTGTAGTTTGACATTTTTTAAACTTTTTATTTACTTTATTTATTCAGGGGAGCAAAATTGAGACCTGGATCTCATTTTCAATGGTGCCCTGAGGACGTAAAAGAAAAGATAAAACTACTAGATAGAATAACAAGATACAATAACACATTACTTTAAAACATTACAAGCATCACAACCATTGTAAATAAAGTTGAATATTAAAGTCAATCAATACAAAACAATTGCACACCTCGGTGAACTCATTTATCATCAGGGTTTTAAATTACCCCAGTGGAAGCAGGGAATCCAAATGGAATGAATTTTGTAAGTGATTCCAAAAATGTGGAGCGTTAAAACTAAAAGCGGATTTACCTAGTTCGTTGGAGACCCGAGGAACCTCCAAGAGTTAACTAACCCTGTGAACGGGTTTGAGATCTCATGTTTTTATACTTTAACAACAAAGTTTAGTAAGCTTGTATAGTAGAGCTTGTAGTTTTTATTTATTTTATTTAACTAGGCAAGTCAGTTAAGAACTTATTCTTATTTACAATGATGGCCTACCTACAGGGTCAGCCCCTGGAGCATATTAGGGTTAAGTGCCTTGCTCAAGGACACAACGACAGGCTTTTCACCTTGTCAGCTCGGGTATTCGAACCAGCAACCTTTCGGTTACTGGCCCAAAACCCTAGTGTTGTGTAGGGTTGGGCGGTATCCAGATTTTCATACTGTCATACCGTTTCTGTACCATGTGCGCAAAAAAAAAAGATATATGTACAGTACCAGTCAAAAGTTTGGACACCTACTCATTCAAGGGTTTTTCTTTATTTTTACAATTTTCTACATTGTATAGTGGAGACAAATCTATGAAATAACACATTTAGTAACCTATATTTTAGATTCTTCAAAGTAGCCACCCTTTGCCTTGATGACAGCTTTGCACACTCTTTGCATTCTCTCAACCAGCTTCATTAGGTAGTCACCTGGAATGCATTTCAATTAATAGGTGTGCCTTCTTAAAAAAGTTAATTTGTGGAATTTCTTTCCTTCTTCATGCGTTTGAGCCAATCATTTGTGTTGTGACAAGGTATGGGTGGTATACAAAAGATATACCATATTATGGCAAGAACAGCTAAAATAAGCAAAGACAAACAACAGTCCATTGTTACTTTAAGACATGAAGGTCATTTACATTCGGCCAATACAGCCTGGATCTGAACCAGAGACTGTAGTGATGCCTCTTGCACTTAGACCGCTGCGCCACTCGGGAATGAGTAGGTGTGTCCAAACCTTTGAATGGTACTGTATATAATAAAAAATTATTTAATTGTTTTACACATAAAACAGTTAAGGCAACAATAATCTTGATCCAGGAAGTGATTTAATGTCTTTGCTGTAACCAAGAAGCTTGATCTTGCCACTTAGCTAGCAAGTTAGCAAAACAAATTAATAGCTGGAGCCCAGAGCAGGATGTCATTTATTTGACACATATTAGATTTCTTATAGTTATAAGCAGTGGCATAGCATCCAACCCCGTAGCCGTGCCCCTAACTCCCTAAAATGGTATTGAAAATCATACCGTCGGTATTATGAAATACCCCAGTATACGGTGGAAGTGTCAGAGGAAGGCCCCAAAAATTGTCAGTCTCCAGTCACCCAAGCCATAGACTGTTCTCTCTGCTACCGCACGGCAACCGGTACCGGAGCGCCACGTCTAGGTCCAAACCCCCCACCCCACATTTATTTTTACACTGCTGCTACTCGCTGTTTATTATCAATGCATAGTCACTTTACCCCTACCTACATGTACAAATTAGCTTGGATAATCTGTACCCCCACATTGACTCGGTACCCCTGTATAGAGCCTCATTGTTATTTCATTTTGTTATTTTTTTTACTTTAGTTTATTTAGTAAATATTTTCTTAAATCTATTTTCTTAAAACTGCATTGTTGGTTGAGGGCTTGTAAGTAAGCATTTCACGTTAAAGTCTACACCTGTTGTATTCGGTGCATGTGACAAATACAATTTGATTTGATACGGTAAAAACGGTATATCGCCCAAGCATGGTGTAGTGTCGAGTGTACTGTAGTAAGTTGAGGCATCAACAAACCAGTTATGTCTCTGTTGTAATGCTGTAAGCCGGCCTTGTCTGTGCCATTTAACCAGAACAGTCAGGACTGGACTGGAAAAAGGGACAAAAACTGTCAGACTGGCCAATAGCTTCTATCCCCAGACCATCAGGCTGCTGAATAGCCACCGCTAGTCAGCTACCTGCTCCCCCTGTCCCCCTCCTGTCCCCTGGACTTCATACCCGTCCTGCCCCCTCACCCCCAATGGCCATGTATCTTTGTTACTCACTCGTCACTATGTGGACAAGTATCCTTGTTTACGCACTTCGCCACTTTTAATTGCAGCAGCTGTATAGAATTTAATACTAGTTGTAAATATACACAAGAGTATACCAAATATTAGGATCACCTTCCTGACATTGAGTTGCATCCCACCCCCCCACATACTACCATACCCCGTTCAAACGCACTTCAATATTTTGTATTGCCCAATCACCCTCTGAATGGCACACATATACAATGCATATCTTAAATGTCTCAAGGCTTAAACATCCTTCTTTAATCTGTCTCCTCCCCTTCATCTACACTGATTGAAGTGGATTTAACAAGTGACATCAATAAGGGATCACAGCTTCCACCTGGATTCACCTGGTCAGTCTATGTCATAGAAAGAGCAGGTATTGTTAACAACTGAATCTCAAGGCTGGCAGTAGTTGTGCCCTAATCGTCTTAATGTTCCCAGGCTTTCGGTCACGTTGGCTTGGCGATGTGTCGGCGGCCAGCGCTGCGTAGTGTAGCGGCGTGGGAACAGTGGACGTCCAGCGGGGGGACGTGAGGAAGTCCCTAACACTAACCCAGAGACGGAGGACTCTGTCCTCACCAATTACACCACGAATGGGCTCTAGAGGATCAATGTCTACATTACATCACCCCTCTGAGCAGAGCTAGCACTCACACTACAGAGCTCACACCTCCCTCACACAGGACAGGGAGGCTCGCTGTGCTGTACACACTCTCTCACTCACACACACACTATAGCAGAGCTACAAGCTACATTCTGTGGCTTGTTTAATAGGGCTTTATTTTCATTGAACAGTTTCCTGAAATGACTTGCCTGAGAGTTTTACCAGCTCTGTCATATGAGCACATCTGTCCATACTATTACAGTAGGTGTTGGGTGAGTAAAATGGTTTCCAACGGAATCCAAACCTGTTTAATCTAACCTCCCCCACTGGTCCGAGAGGTGGTAAAACGGCAGGCTACTCATATGGTGCCCTGATCTAGAAACCATGTATTTGCATTTCGTTCATGTTTCACTACACTACTAACTCGAAACCATTAGTGTAGCATCACGTTATATAGATGACTAGCTCACAAATTCAGTTCCTTATGAGAAGTGTGTGAAACATGGTTGTAAAGAACAGTGACTGGGGCCAGAATAGAAATATGATGGTACTGGAAAATCTCCCCTCTCTGTCTCTGCCCTTCTCCTCCCTCCCCTACCCCACTCCTCTCTTCTCCCCTCACCCTCTGTTTATTGTGCTACAGTTACAGCCTCTGAAACTTGATAACACCGTGGGGGACACCGTGGGGGATAGGGGCCGAGGGTAGTGTGCAGGGCAGGCGGTGGGGGGGAGGAGCTGGATTAAGGGGCCTTCTGTCCTACAGAGAATGATTAATGAGCCCCTAAAACTAGGGGGCCCCGCCTTTTTGATAGGGGGAACACTGACGGACAGCAGACGAGGGAAAGACTGCCACGTGTCTGGCCTGAGAGGGAGGAGGGCATGAGGGATAAAGGTAACAGACAGACAGGGAAGGCACAGGGAGAGGAGAGAGGGTGCCACAACTACAGAGGCATCAGAAGGGGAGTGGAGTGAAGGGAGACATCAGCCCTGCATGTGTGGAAACAAGGCCACAGTCTTTCATTTCCTCTGGAAATGGGCGATCCATCACTGGGGCAGACACTGGGGTTGCGTCCCAAATGGCACCCTATTCCCTATATAGTTCACTACTTTTGACCCGAGCCCTATGAGCACTACTAAAGTTGTGCAATATATGGGGAAAATGGTGCTATTTGTGTCGGTGGCTGGTCCAGACAGGCAGGCAGGAGCTGGGGATGGGCTGGCAGAGTATAGTGGGCCCCTGAGGGAGGAAAGGGTGGGAACCGCAGGGCCAACCCCATCCCAGCGCAGATAGACACTGCTTTATAATCAATGCCTTCTAGACAGATGCCAAAAAGGACAACTATTCTTAGCTGCAGACAAATTTCTCTCTTTTTAAAAAATCAAAAATGTGGTCAGCGTGTTTATGTTAGAGGCCTGTGATTGTTAAAACCCCACCCGTCCAAATTACAAAGCTGTATTTAGATGCAGGCTCATCCACAGACAGACGCATCAGTCCTCTGTTTTCCCTAAATTCAAAACAAAAGGAAATTGGGGTTTTCCTGATGTTAGCTAGATGGGAATCTACTCTTATTTGTTTAGTTTGGTACCATCAGGGGCCCGCCCTTCTTTTATGTTTTAGTGTCTTTCTTTCTTCCTCTCTCCCCACCCCCCACCTCTTCCTGTCTTTTCCTCAATCAATCCACTTGGTTGTGGGGTGTATTCAGTGATGTAAACGCTGAAGATGGATAGAAATAGAATGAATAGAGCTGTGACGATTCCCTACACTATTTGACAACATTTCAATCTGAACGTTGTAAAGTGAATGTAACGTCTCTATTTCTCTCTCTCTTTGTCCTGTTCTGTGTGCACTGGAGTTGGGATTCCTCTCCTTCTCAATCCAGTGATGGATGGACTGAAATAGTTAACGGCCCCCGAAGGAGACCTTCGCCAGCACAATAGCCCTGCGCTGACATACAGTATGGTGTATATAGTACCATTACATATGACTCAGTAATGTACTGGTACACATTGGGTTTTTTCAGAGAAACCAGGAATGTGCACGTTGTACTCATTTCCGCACACAGTCAGTTGTATAGACTTTTTACTTTTTGTTGCTTTCTCTAGCTTACAATGTCAGCCCACACTACTATGGTCCATGTATGGAGACTGGAACCTTGAACTGGAATGGAACAATCAGTAGTTACCATAGAGAGGGTTTTGTATTGAGTTGTGAGGGGTACCTGGTTTCCTTTCCTCCAGACCCTATGCTATACCCAGTCCACAGCAGCTGATGCTCCTGTATTGATCACCCTGCTGGGCTCCAAATGGGGGTCGCCAGCTGATGGCTTTATCTGTCAATCTGGGTGTCCATTGATTGGAGCAGTTAACTGTGTTATAAAGAGAATAGTGGGGGGAGAGAGGTCCACTGAGACCCTGACAATGGTGCACCTGCCGGTGGAGAGGTCTCTGTCCCCTACCTACCCTCTAAACCAGCCCTGTTCCTGCCGGTGGAGAGGTCTCTGTCCCCTACCTACCCTCTAAACCAGCCCTGTTCCTGCCGGTGGAGAGGTCTCTGTCCCCTACCTACCCTCCAAACCAGCCCTGTTCCTGCCGGTGGAGAGGTCTCTGTCCCCTACCTACCCTCTAAACCAGCCCTGTTCCTGCCGGTGGAGAGGTCTCTGTCCCCTACCTACCCTCTAAACCAGCCCTGTTCCTGCCGGTGGAGAGGTCTCTGTCCCCTACCTACCCTCCAAACCAGCCCTGTTCCTGCCGGTGGAGAGGTCTCTGTCCCCTACCTACCCTCCAAACCAGCCCTGTTCCTGCCGGTGGAGAGGTCTCTGTCCCCTACCTACCCTCTAAACCAGCCCTGTTCTAGTTGACCACCACTGCGGCAGCCCAGCTCTTTTGTTATTTGAGAAGCAGCTCTGATTTCAGACCAGTCTCTCTCTGTTACCTCAGGCGAGAATTATAACATTTTATATTTTGACGGGGAGAGTAAACGTAGAAACACAGTGGAGATTGGAAAGCCGTCAAGTAATGTGCTCATCATGTCAAATTTAGACATTTTTTTAAGGAGATTTATCCACCAGCGCAATTTGGTTTTATTAGACTACTGGAACTGCAACTGAATACAAATGTGATCTCTGGTTGAGATGGATGGTCTCCCTGGCCATGTTTACCTGCAGGGGAGATGGAGGGTACCCCCCCCCCCTTTAGCACCTCTTTATCTGATGGACTGTTGATTCGAGTCCAGTCAGTCAGTAGTCCAGCCAGGCCTCGCTTGGCCTCCAGGGACCAAAGGGATTTGGGTTACAGTTGAAGTGGCAGTCTCACTTTTCGCGCTATCCACATTCCACCCTTTTCAATCCCACTCCCCCATTACACCAGATGACCCATCTTTATGACCTGAGAGGAGGGAGTCATGTTTCTTTCTCTCTCTCTCGCTCCCTCTTTTTAATCTTTCTGCCTCTCTCTTTTGCTCCTTCTCTCATCCCTTTATCGTGCTGATCTTCTTACTGAACTAATTGTTCCAAATGAGATTGAGCGATTACCTTCCACATATTGGACTGCAGCCAGATCACTGTCTACTCCGTGAGTTGTTACTGTTGTTCTTTTATCAGTGATGTGACTTGATGTATCAAAGGATTTGTCCTAAAAATAAAAAAAGGCTCTCGTTCCCAGGGCTCAATCTAGTGATTAACATGTTGTGTATTGAGTTTAACATATAATGGATGGTCTCTTTTCAAATTACTCTTCAAATGTTTGTTGTGGGGTTTCTTTTCCATGGTTTGTCATGACACTACTCCCCCCTGGGCCTGGCCGGCACCAGCTGTGCTTTTATACCCCTGCCTGCCTGGTGTTATTGGCTTCCTACATATATAGGGGGTAATCTTAACACTCTTTATAGATAGGAGGGCTGTTTGGCTGCTGTGTCCACATACATATGCCCTACCACTTGATATGAATTGGTCAGTCATGTGATGCATGCGAGTGGCTCTCCCTAGTCTAAAGATAGCTAAAGAATTCCATACCGTCATTGGACTTTACCTTCTATGTCCCTCGGCCCGGCATTAAAAATAAAACAAACCTTGCTCCAGCAGCAGCATGGCAGGCCCTGACAATACCAGGCTCAACATATGAACATGTAAACCAAATGGCCTGGGTCCCTGGGTAAACTAAACACCCAGCAGGCGCAGTCAGGGCTGCTTGTAGACTGAGACAGAGAGACAGAACAGAACAGTGGTGGGGAGCTGCAGGCCCTTGTTTGGTGTAATCTGGGATAGTGCTGGTGGTGTGGTGGAAGGGGGGAGCTCAGACACTGACATGAGGCAGAGGCCATTTGTGTTTTGGCTGACACCTTTCTTATGGCAGTAATCCAGTCTTTATCCAGCTGGCTGTCCCATCTTCCCTCTCTCAGAGCATGGGGGGAGGGGGGGGGGGTATAAATAGAGCGAGTTGGAGGGGGCTTCATGGAAAGCGATATATCCTTCAGATAATGATGGACTTATAAATGCGTTCCTGCCTGCCCTTGTCTCTCTCACCTCTCTCTCCATCCTCTCTTTCCTTCCTTCCTCTTTTCCTCCTCCCTCACTCCGAAGAGGTGGCGCAGGATGGTAGTGAAACCCCACACCTCGTGGCAACAAATTCTGAGAAAAATGCATTTCCTGTCTCCTCTCCCCAGCCCCTGTCAGCTGGAATGCCAGTAATGTGAAATCAGCTATATTTAATTGACCATGCTGGCGTCAGAGCCAGTCCATTTATTTATTATAGAACTCTTTAATGCAGACAGCTGTTTTACAAAAAAAATAGGTCAGGGATCATTGTGTAATGACCTTGTTTTTTGTCACATGGAGATGGAACGCATCCTTGGAACTGTAGGGAGCAGTGTGGATGGTGCAGGGGGTTAAACCTGTCATGTGACAAGGGGATGCTTCAACACCAGTCTCATTGGTGTGTTTTTAAATGTTCTGTTTTCTCTTCTGGAACTGTGACTCTGGTGAACTGACTGACTGGTTCAGACTGCAGTAGGCTGTGCTCACTGCTGACAATAATGCCTCAATTACTGTACTGTAACTCCCTCCCAGTGGGGTGAGAGGTGGCTGCCTCCTGGCCCTCTCCTGCCCCTCTGGGCCTCTCTCTGTTGTGCTCTGGCTCTGTCTGAACACTGGAAGTACAGCGAATGGAGGAAGGAGTTAGGGAGTGGCTCAGGGGGCCTTCGCCACCACAGCACTTCCCACCACCGTGACCCCTGACCTCCACAGCCATTAATCACTCGCCTCCTGATGGCCCTGTCCCAGGGGGAAAATCAGTCCAGGGCAAAGGATGATGGGAGGTGAAGCCTGTAGCCAATTACAAATCGTTTTGGTGCTGCAGTGGACAAATCCCTGCTGCCCTTTGAGGGAAAGCAGCCAATAGTAGCCTACATTAACGCTAGCATGAGCTAAAGCTTCTGCTATTCAATATGTGGCCTGCTATCATGGCTACACTGCTCTGCTGCTCATTTGTACATGGACTGGCTGGGCGGTTGTGTTTCCCAGATTAAAACATGAGGTGTTTAAAGTGATTGTGCCCACAGGCCACAAAGAACTAGAACAGATGTTTCTCACCAAAGACTGGCGGGTTGTTAGTTCTCTCTAATGTTCTCTTTCTCCTCCAGTCCAGCTGAAGGGGCTTTGGTTAATTACGTCATTTAATCATTTTCATAAACGGGTTGTTGCAGTTTGCTCACATTTCAGCAGAACTTTATTCTGTACCAATAGGTTTGTTTGTATCATTAGATTAATTGTTTGTATTTTTTTGGGAGTAAAAATGTATTCTTGCAAAAAACTCATTTCTATATCGCTTCCTGATGGACCTATTCCTAACATTGATAATAGTGCGCTGGAATGGAATAGAGGCATTGGTGTGAATTAAAGCCTAAATGCTGGGTTGTCAGTGCAGGTCAGGTCTATTGTGCTTATCTGTTCTGGCCTCATTGTCCAGGGGGACATACGGCTGGCCGTGTATGAAAACGGCTTCCTGCTGACCTGCACTTTAATTCAGACATCAATAACCCCTCGCCAACCTTTGACCCTTGCAGTTGTACTAATTGTTTGATGCAGGATTGATGTCCTTGCAGTGCAGCATTAAATAACTGTGGCCTGACCAGGGCTCAGGCTGGCCTTTTTACACCACATTCCTGCTGCTTTTGATAGGCTGTATGTTCTGGAAGCGCTGGGCCAAGCTGGGCTACTGTTCTATCTACCCTCTACCCGGCCTCTCTCCCTCCCCCCTCTCTCTCTCTGTGATGGGCTGTGTGGTGGCTGGTGGTAGTGTCACAATGCTCTCTGTGCTAATCAAACATCCTGCCAGATGTCATCTCATCCACCACACAGAGAGACAGGACTCCAGCCACATTACCTGGCTGTTGGCACTTCCACAGGAAACTGATTTAATGTACAATCTATTGTTCCTCTTATGTTATGTGTATATTGTACCCTAGTTTTGTGAAATGTCTGTTTCTCCTTTCAGATTTGTATTATTTACTACTACTATAGATGAGAAAGAGGCTATTTCGGCAAAAGTGCCGTCTGTTAATTGTCTCTAGAGAAAAAAGCTAAAAGACCATTCCCACTGTCTTGTAGGTGTCGTTTGTTTTTGATTTCCTAGCTTAGCTAGCTGTAGTTACCGCTGGCTTTGTTGTTGGGCTACTGTATATAGGCTTTAGTGGTAAAGGTCTGCAGTGTTTTATAACACACGTTCCTCTCTGACATGAGATGAGAGGTTATGCCTCTATAGCCACGCCCCCGCCCTGCCCCAGAGTTAGTTAGCAACACTTACACACATTAGCCCATGTGTCCTCCAGTCGTAGCCAATGATTCTAATGGTTTTAATTCAAGACAACCTGTGCCTTGGAGGAGTGGCCTGATTGGCTGTTACTAACTTGAGACATTGAATCAGGACCAGGGCTAATCTCCTCTCCTGGCCTGATCACATTGCTATTTGAAAAAAATCCCTGCAGAGGCTGGGAGGATTGGCTGCTATTAACCACTGTGCCACAAAGCTGGCCTGGCATCAGCCTGGCCGTCCCCTATACTCAGCTGCCACTCAGCCCCAGGCAGCACTAGCACAACAGCTAACAGCCGAGGGGTGGGGATTTACTCTATGCACTGGATTTACTTTATGCTTCTAAATAAGCTTCATTATACCGGGCTATCCATGTGCCCCCCCCCTCCGCTGCCCAAGGATTAGCAGGCCTTTTATGCCGGTGCACACTAGGCCTGGGCTAAGCTACACCTCCCCACCCCTTCCTCCTACTCCCGTCGACACACACACTTTCTGCACGCTTTACTGCATATAAACTGTTAACAAGATTAATGCATCTGTATCAAAAGTCTGGAGCAGGTTCGCTTTGTTGTTTGCAAATCCCTCTTTCCAGGTCAGGCTGTCTTTGCCTTAGCTTGGCTAATATGTTCTCTTTGTAATTTTTATACCGATTTGCTTACATTTCCCAGTCTTAATTCAACAATCTCTCTGAGTTATGGGCCTCTGTCACTGAGGGCAGTAACGATATCACCTGGGGATTTGTCTCAATGTACTTTCAATTATAGAAGATCGCCTACCATTTCTGTTGCAATTAACTGTTAAAAGCATTTTACAGTGCTATGAAAATATTTGGAGTAAAAAAAAACAGAATATGTTATTAACTTTTTTTCATTTGTTAAAATGTGATTTTTACCTCTTCATCTACACCATTCCATCTCCTTCAGCAATGTAACTTGAATAGGATATTTGGATCCATATTTATACGTGTTGTGTTCTACCTCCAGGGACCCCAGTGAACCGCATCCCCATCATGGCCAAGCAGGTGCTGGACCTGTACATGCTGTACAAGCTGGTGACAGAGAAGGGAGGCCTTGTGGAGGTCATCAACAAGAAGATCTGGAGAGAGATCACCAAGGGCCTCAGCCTGCCCACCTCTATCACCTCCGCTGCCTTCACCCTCCGCACACAGTAAGTCTGTTTCTATCTCCCCTCTCTCTACCCCACCCCATTCTGCTTGGTCGTGTCTGTCTCTGTCTCTTTCTGTGACGTCTATGTGTTTGCCTGTCTGCATGTGTCCATTCATCCTGACCCTAGGGGTGTGTGTGTGTGTGTGTGTGGTGGTGTGTGTGTGTGTGTGTGTGTGTGTGTGTGGTGGTGTGTGTGTGTGGTGGTTGTGTGTGTGTGTGTGTGGTGTGTGTGGTGGTGTGTGTGTGTGTGTGTGGTGGTGTGTGTGTGTGTGTGTGTGTGTGTGTGTGTGTGTGTACATCCCTCTCTTAACTACTCACCTCCTCTCTCGCTGCATTCCATCCATTACATCACACGTGTGAGGAGCCCATTGATCCAATAGATTTATTGATGTGATTTGGGTCAGAGTTCACAACAATTGAGGTGGGCTTTCACTGAGGCGCGAGCGCTCTGCGTTCTGTAAGCCCCTGTGTAGGGCTTTAGCTCTCTATACTGCTGCCTGTATACCAGAGAGCCTTAATGAACCTTTATGTATTTTTAATGCTAACCTACTCAGCCTGCTTGTTCTCTCCAGCAGCAACAGTCCACTGGTCTTATCTAATGGATAGTGCTCTTCGCTCCGTATTGATCCTCAGTGTTCTCTTGCTCTCTTTCCATTATGTGCTTCGCATTTATACATTTTTATGGAGTGTAAAAATACCAATGCTGCTAATGTTACTGCACACTCATAGGCTCCGTTACATCCCATGGTCTCTGTTAGGTAGCTATATCTCTGTCACTGCATCTACACTACATGACCTAAAGTATGTGGACACCTGCTTCCAAAATCATGAGCATTAATATGGAGTTGGTCCCCCATTTGCTGCTTCAATCTTCTGGGAAAGATTTCCACTAGATGTTAAAACGTTGCTGCAGGGACTTGCTTCCATTCAGCCACAAGAGCATTAGTGAGGTCGGGCACTGATGTTGGGCGATTAGGCCTGGCTCGCAGTCTGTGTTCAAATTTATCCCAAAGGTGTTCGATGGGGTTGAGGTCAGGCCAGTAAAGTTCTTCCACACCGATCTTGTTTTGTGCATGGGGGCATTGTCATGCTGAAATGTGCAAAGGGCCTTCCCCAAACTGTTGCCACAAAGTTGGTACCACAGAATCATCTAGAATGTCATTGTATGCTGTAGCATTAAGATTTCAGACTGCCAGATGGTGAAGCGTGATTCATCACTCCAGAGAACACATTTCCACTGCTCCAGAGTCCATTGGCGGTGAGCTTTACACCACTCCAACAGACGCTTGGCATTGGTCATGGTGATCTTAGGCTTATGTGCGGCTGCTCGGCCATGGAAACTGTGCTGACGTTGCTTCCAGAGGCAGTTTAGTGAGTGTTGCAACTGAGGACAGATTCTTTTTTAACACGATACGCGCTTCAACACTCTGCGGCCCTGTTCTGTGAGCTTGTGTGGCCTACCAGTTCGCGACTGAGCCGTTGTTGCTCCTAGACGTTTCCACTTCACAATAACAGCACTTACAGTTGACCGGGGCAGCTCTAGCAGGACAGAAATTTGATGAACGGACTTGTTGGAAAGGTGGCATCCTATGACGGTGCCACGTTGAAAGAAACTGAGCTCTTCAGTAAGGGCATTCTACTGCCAATGTTTGTCTATGGAGGTTGCATGGTTGTGTGCTCGATTTTATAGACCTGTCAGCAACGGGTGTGGCTGAAATAGACAAATCCACAAATTTTGAAGGGGTTTCCACATACTTGTGTGTGTACTCTGAATGCACGCATGACTGTATAAAAGCGTCTGCTAAATGGCATATCTTATATCCTAATGTTTGTCTTATTCAGGTACATGAAGTACCTGTATCCATTTGAGTGCGAAAGGAAAAGTCTGAGTTCTCCAGGCGAGCTTCAGGCGGCCATCGACAGTAACCGCCGGGAGGGCCGTCGCCCCAGCTACAGCAGCAGCCTCTTCCGCTTCTCCCCCAGTACAGCCCCTCACATCCTCTCCCCTCCCAAGATGCACCTGTCTGCACTGGGGGCCGGGGCTGCTGGGAGCCTCAATGGCCTGCTGGCCTCACCCGTCCACTCTCTCAAAAAAGGTGAGTATTAAAAGATCAACAACTTCTCAATAAAAGACTGGAAATTAAGGGTTTACGATTTTTTTTAAATATAAATGTATACAAATAAATACTGGAAATAAGATATAGCCTAAACACCCAGTAGGCATCTTGGTAAAATGAAAAGAAGGACCACACTCTCTACTGGGTTCCAATAAGATGGAATTGAGAGTTGCGCTCTGGTATTTGGAGCGCGTCAGAGTGCAACCCTCAACAACTATCCATAGTGCTGTAGCGCCCTCTGTCGCAATGTTTAGGAACTACAGGAGCATTTTGTTGAATTGTCTTGATAGGATAGTGTTAGACAACACAGCCTACAGAGAGTAGAGAGTCAGACTTGATGTACACTACAAGTATTACAAAAAGTAGAAGAAATGCTCTGATTTCTTAATGGCCCTTTACAGAAGTGGAATGGTATCAAATACACCAAACAAATGGCTTCCATGTGATTTCCATGTGTTTGATGCCATTCCATTCGTTCCAGGCATTATTATGAGTCGTCCTCCCCTCAGCAGCCTCCACTGCTCTCCAGTGTGTATTGTACTGTAGATTGTGTGATGATCGATGTGCTATGCACTCCCATTGTGATCAAAGCGTCTTAGTGTGACTGAGTGATTGACCCTGGGCTGTTCACTGTCTCTTAACCATTTACTACTGATTAATAACATGTTTCCCACAGACAGCAGGACACTTTATGGCCAGCCTGAATTACAGCTGTCTGGCCACATCAATAGGATCTGGCTGGATCACTACCATTACCTGTTTTTCTTATCTGATCTTTCCTTTGATGTTATTGGAATGTGGCTTAGTTACATAAAATACTGTATAATGGCCCACATAATTGCTATTTTTTTCTCTCTCTCTAAAAGAGGTAGTTATTGTCTCAACAGATCTCCCTCCTGGACATTTTACTACATTAAATTGTGTTATTTATTTACAATAAATTGTGCTTTTGTTTTTACAATATTTTACAATACTGAAATGTATTACATTTTTGTTTCCATGAAAGTAACATCCTACCTCTCCTACCCTGCCTCTCTCTAGAAGAGATCACCCCCTCCATGATGGCAGCGGCTCGTGGTTCCTCTATGTCCCTGGCGCTGGGGCAGCAGCAGGTGGCAGGGCTGGCGCGGGCTGCCACTCTGGAGCAGCTGAGGGAGAAGCTGGAGACTGGCGAGGGCCCTGAGAGAAAGATGGCACGCCTGGCAGAGGAGCAGCAACGTCTGATGCAGCAAGCCTTCCAACACAACCTGCTTGCCATGGCCTCCCAGGTCCCCATGAACCTGCGCCTGGGCTCCACCACCACCACTAGAGGTACGTGTCCTGCCTGACTCCCCCTGGGCACTCCATACAGTTACATAATATAGTCAGTCTGTATCTGACACATACAGTAGATTCTATACGTATTTGAGACTGGAGTAATGCCTGATATGCACTTCTAATTATATTCTCAATGAAACTCATACATCTAAGTACACTAGTGATGCACACTGAAGCTCCCTCAATGCCTGACTCTCTCTCAGCCCCATCAACAAACACACAGCCTACACCAAATACCATCACAGTTCACCAACTCCCATTCCCTCAGCTCCCCCGAGATAGAGGAGGATGACATTTAGAAGCCATTATAAAGACAATGCAGCAGTCACTGTATAATAGGCATAAAGGATGTCAGGCCACTCTGCTAGCTGACTCACTGACCTGCGCCTCTTCAGCTCAGCCTCTTTCTGTTTGTATAACACATGCTTTGTTTGGTGGCATAATGTTATCACATGCTTATTCTCTCTCACACACACACACACACACACACAAAGTACAACAATCAACACATTATGACCACTACACAATAAAAGCTTTGAGAGGGGAAGTCCAGAATGTTTTCCAGGGTTTTCCTGGGGTCACTGTGACATGATTGTGTTTCTCTCTCCTCAGTGGGTTATGCAGATGTATGCTGCAAGACACCCACAAGGAAATGTGCGTGACATTTCCAGATTTTCCCTTACTGCATGTTATTGTACAGTACCTGTGTAGACAAGGAAAAGAGAGTACGCTCTTGGTGCTGAGTTAGTTTGATCTTAGTTCTCATGGTTCTGTGTCCTTTCCCTTGGAGATTTTTTATATTTTTGTCAGATTTTCTCCCCACATTGGTTTACACTTCTTCTTTCTCTCGCTCTCTCGCTCTCTCTCTCTCTCTCTCTCTCTCTCTCTCTCTCTCTCTCTCTCTCTCTCTCTCTCCAGATGAGAAGCAGCAGGACATGGCTCTGAGCATCTCCACCAATGGATCTGCTAGCATCAGTGTGTCTGTGGAAGTCAATGGCACACTCTATTCAGGTGTGTGTGTGTGTGTGTGTGTGTGTGTGTGTGTGTGTGTGTGTGTGTGTGTGTGTGTGTGTGCGTGCGTAAGTGTTCGTGTACATACACTCAGAAATGAATGGATTTGGTTGTGCTGTAAAATTCAGTTTGTCCTTCTGTCCTGTAGGAACCCTCTTTGCACAGAAGACAGGCGCCCCAGGGACTAGTGTGTCTGCTGCGGCCACAGTGCCCCTTGCTGGACCCAGCGCTGGGTTTGGGTTCGCCACCTCTGCCTACAGCCACAGTCCCAGCTCCTCCTCCTCTTCCAAGGGGCCTTGCTCGGCTGAGCCCTCCACCAGTGGCTCACCTTAGCTCAGGCCGCCCTACCACCCACTCTCCTGGCTTCTCCTCAACACAGAGGCCTAGCATGAATACAGTACATTGATAAATTGATAACAAAAAAAACAAACTGTTGCACAACAAATACCTCATCGCTCCTGTCGACCTTGGCTGCTCATTTATAAATACACAATTCACACACCCAATTACATCTCAAGATAATATGCACCCACACACACACCTATGCATTCAACACACTCAACACACATGTACACAAACACGTTCACACATGCATTTCACACACACCCAACACACAGACACTCTTATCCCAAATACATGCTAAACACAATCAAAGCGCTCAGCCAAAACCCACTGACAGGTGTTCACAACTGAACTTGAAGAGTTTTATTTTAAGATTTTGTTTGCCATTTTGTCTTTGTGATTTTGTTTTTTCAAATTATTATTAATATTATTTTTTTAGTTCTCTTTTTACATACCTCAAATCATGTAACCTGCAGTGGTATCTTTACCTCAGGAGCTGTAGTATACTTCACCTGAATTAACTGTATTTTTGTATTGTTTTTGATCTTGTTGAAATCGGGGGATTTTTTGGGAATTTTACAACTAAACCTCAACTCACCTCAGCACACCTACGCATTCATACAGTAACCCTATCACAACGCTCAAGTTGCCATGACGATGGGCCCTAGCCTTTTTACTTCTGAAAACGCTACTTTATTGATCCTACAGATCGCCATGTAATACCTCATATATAGCAATCACTCCCACAACCAATACCAGGGAGTCACCCACTCATTCAGCCTATTGGAATGATGTACTTAATCTTCAATCTCAGTCAAGATACAGATGGCCCTTGTGTCTAAAGGGCTTTGAGGATCAGAATTAGCGTTGGACATGTGGTCAAACACAGTATGATGTTATAAGAACCAACTGATCCGCCAATCTATTTAGGACTAGCAAGCCCAAAGCTCAGCTCACCACCCTGCATCTATCTATCTAATAATCAGACAGGTAGTAAAGGTGTTCTAGTCCCTGCTCTGGGATCAATGTGTGTCCCTAGATCAATTCAACAGAGAGGAGAGCCAAATCACCAATCAAGTGTTTTCCTCAAACACTGGCAGACCAGACCTGAAGTGTTTTTACCACATACCTCTTCAAACCTCATATTCACCTCTCCGTTTGGGAGAGGGGCCTTTCTCAGGAAGCATCGTGAAGTCTCTTATTATGGACTCGCTTTGTCGTTTAAAAAAGGATCCCACCGAAAGAATGCACAAGTCTAACAGACTGTCTTCAAGGAATACCTCAGACTCTCTAGAAGGAGACGTACACTACATACCTCATCGCTGCAAAGCCAGCGTGACTTGACCTGGTGGTTTGAACCCCTGCGACGGGCAACGGTCCACAGGAGTGGACTCCTCCGGAATGCTGGACTACATACGTAGAGACTTGACTGCTGGGTTTATACCAAGATGAACTGGGATGGGCTTGCTCTCCTGCTGTTTTCTCTGTGTTTGTTTGTTTTTTTGTCTGTTTTTCATGAGACTAAATCCATTTGAGTGTATTGCTCTGCATGTGTACAATCAGGTAGCCAGTATTTTACACCTCTGGTCTTTGCACAGCTGAATACCAAAGACTAGCCCTGTCCCCTGCTCTGGCTGTTGTGGGCTAGCTGAATAGGCTAGCTGAGCCACTAGGTAGGATACTGTGGGATAAAGAATGTGTTCCATGCTATCCTGTCTTCTATAGTTCCGGCAGTTAAAGGTGTCAGCTCTGGTCATGTTGCTTTCCTTAGCTTCTTAATCAGACCTTTGCTTACCTGTGAGTGAGTCTTGGGCCTGGGATGGTTCTGCCTGGCATGGCATCTATCACCTGACATATACCAGGGATATACCTCAGTGAGTTATGCTGCAGTGCACAGTGCATGACACACAAGGCCCTTTGGCCTAACCTCTACATTGAATAAGACTGAGAAAGGGTAGATGTTTTTTTCCAACTGGTTTCTCTTGTCTCAATTCAAAGTTCAGGCCTGCCAAATTCCTCTGACACATATCCACTGTTACAGTATTTCCAATCTCAAACTGTTCAGGTCATTTCTCTGCATTTTGAATAGAACATGATTTGAATGAAATTAATTTTAAGCATTATCTGTGTTGAATGTGAGGCGTTTAACTGTTTTTAAACCTTTTACTCCTGATCTCATGTAATCTCTGAGGTGGGCAGCCTTGTTGCTTTTAGTAAGCTGTGTTGTAGCTGTTATTTGTTGGGTTTTGTGGACCTTTTGTGGTGCAGACCACCGGCCAGGATTACAGGAGCACCACAACATATATACAATAACTAAAGAGACACCTGCAACCCCTCGTGATGAAATATTATGTCCATTTCATAAAGGTGAAAGTAGTTGCTGCCTTAAAATCAGCTTTGAGAGACCAGTGAACCTTTCAGGAGCTCTCTGCTAGGAATTACTGTTTTATCTTCAAGCTTAATCCTTTGAAGAGTAAACTATTTCCGTTTATCTTTTTGAATTCAATCAGACATTAAGGCATTCATCGTTCATGTTATTGGTTTCAAAACCAAGGTATGCTATTTATTTGTGTTGATTTGTTTTCTGATGGACCGAGTTAGCTTGATCACTTAAGTGGTGTCACTAAAACCCTTCTCGTTTCTCTCGTTGTTTTAGAAACTGACATTTCTGTTTTATCCAATCAGTCTAGTCAATGACTGTATGACAGTGTAGCCTTACAGCCTTTGCGTGAGAGATGTATGTGTGAGAGCAAGTTCAGCATATGCTAGGGCAGGGGGTGTAACAACCATGTAATGCCATGTAGAAGACTGCAGGTGGTGCTGTCATCTTAAGACCACCATGACAAGGGTGGGCAACAGGTTAGAACCACATACACTGGGAATTCAGTTTACAGCTCAGGCTTATGTGGGTTACAATTGTTGATGTGTAGACTTGCTCTGTGTGTGTGTGTGTGTGTGTGTGTGTGTGTGTGTGTGTGTGTGTGTGTGTGTGTGTGTGTGTGTGTGTGTGTGTGTGTGTGTGTGTGTGTGTGTGTGTGTGTGTGTGTGTGTGTGTGTGTGTGTGTGTGTGTGTGTGTGTGTGTGTGTGTGTGTGTGTGTGTGTGTGTGTGTGTGTGTGTGTGTGTGTGTGAGCTCTTGAGTACCCCCTACCTCTTACCTCAGGGCATTGGGCTGCAGTCATTGTTGCATTTGATATTGAAGTTATGCAATTGGCATGTATACTGAGGGACACATCAAAATGCAAAGGTCACGTCACATCACTCAGGAAACTGTGAAAGTTGAAAGTCTGCAGAACCTTGTCCCTGGATGGTTTGGATTTTATTAGATTTTAAATAGTTTAAATCTAACCTGATCTGTGTTATACAAGTGCATATGCAAGTGGTTATTGAATACCTCATTTATCAATTCTATGTTGTTGTTTTTGGCTTGTACAATGCTCCGTATATAAATCTGTGGGGTTTGTGCATATTTTTGTACTGTTATTATTAGTATGGACATGATAATGATATAACTGATATTATAGTTTTCTCTTTTGATTAAAACAAAATTGGAATGAAACGTGAATGCTTGTAAAACTGGTTTGTGCTGATTTATTTAAAAGGAGCGCTTTTCCAAAGTGATTTTGACACATTCAGTTTTGTTCACATTAGTAATATAAAGATATGGTTCTCAGGGCTTTAAACTTGTATGTCATGATAAAGTTTTACTTCATATCTTATCTGTGTGTGTGGTTTTTGTGACTTGAATTTCCTTCGTCCTCCCTCTCGCATGGGGCCCACTATAATTTGAACAACAAAAAAAGTGAGAAATGCGCTGGAAAAATTGAACTAGGCCTGCTCTCAAGTATCACAGTGTGGACCTTTTTAATATACATTTTAGTTGGCACATGAATGATACAGGACTTGTAGCCATGTCTCAGCAGCTGCACTGTAGAGATTAGAGTGGAAACGTGACTCGTGCAGGAATGAGGCATGAAAATAGTTGATAACATTTTGTCACAGTGTAAAAACATAAGGATGTCCAGATTAACAGCTTCCCCCGCCTATGATAACTTCCCATAAAGACCTTGTGACAGCTGAGGCCTATTTTGCTACACTGGCCTAAGCCTCCTGTTACTCAAGCATGGATTAGGCCTGCTAGTAAGGGGCTCTTGCAATGAGAGGTGTCATAAGATTCTAGTATCGTGGGCAACCCTAAAACATTGACCGCTCACCTTTCACTCAGTCTGACTCATGTTCACACTTACTCCAGCTCAATGCAAACCTTTCCATCTGATATACCATGTCTAAGCATTAGGGCCCGGTTCCGATCCGAGTTATGCACTTTTCCCTCTGCGTATTCAGATCTAGAACTTAAGCATGAGAATAGCATGCTATTCACACACTATTCATTTGAGGTGGCGATCGAATAAATGAAGGTTTGTCTACAGATATGCCGTATTCTGATCTCAACTTAATTCCCTCATAATTCCACCACTTTTACTTGCGAGGAAACCATGAATAAGGTCTAGTGAACCTACCGGTTCCAAGAGGAAAAATATTTTTTCTGATAGAAATAACACCATTCTCCATGCACTGTAATTTACAACTAGATAAGAGATATTAATAAGAACTAGGTAAATGAGTCACCCGTTTGGATAAAGGAATTGTAAACATAAATTACACTTTTTTTTATATAGAGCTGATGCCTATGCTATCTGACAAAATCCCTCTTTTAGTAGTTCTTCAAAGTAAATAAGGCATACGTTTATGACAGCTGAAAAACAACCATCAATCACTTAGATAATGTATTGTCAGGCTCACGAAGCCACTGCTTTCTATCCCTCTCAATCACGTGTTCTCCCTTCTCTCAGTCTCCGTGTCTGCTCAACACAGAGAACCAACAAGAAGGCGGGTGCTCGCAATTTATTTCTGTAGTTAATTACCACGTTTTCTGTGAAAAATTATGCAGAATATTGGGCTGTTGGAAACTACAACTCCCTACTACAATGTACAGTTCAGGCTTGATTTGATTTATCTCTAGAGAAACTGCACATCAAACTCACAGAAAAAATAGCTACGAAATGGACTTAAAATAATTGAACTGACATTGGTCAATTAGTTGTTTAAAAAACAAAAAATAACAGAAAAGAGGGTATAGAGGAGGGTATAAAGGAGGGTATAGAGGAGGGTATAGAGCATTGTATAGAGGAGGGTATAGAGCATTGTATAGAGGAGGGTATAGAGCATTGTTTAGAGGAGGGTATAAAGGAGGGTATAAAGGAGGGTACAAAGGAGGGTATAGAGGAGGATATAGAGGAGGGTATAAAGGAGGGTATAGCGCATTGTATAGAGGAGGGTATAGAGCATTGTATAGAGGAGGGTATAGAGGAGGATATAGAGGAGGGTATAAAGGAGGGTATAGCGCATTGTATAGAGGAGGGTATAGAGCATTGTATAGAGCAGGGTATAGAGCATTGTATAGAGGAGGGTATAGAGCATTGTATAGAGGAGGGTATAGATCATTGTATAGAGGAGGGTATAGAGGAGGGTATAAAGGAGGGTATAGAGGAGGGTATAGAGCATTGTATAGAGGAGGGTATAGAGCATTGTATAGAGGAGGGTATAGAGCATTGTATAGAGCAGGGTATAGAGCATTGTATAGAGGAGGGTATAGAGCATTGTATAGAGCATTGTATAGAGGAGGGTATAGATCATTGTATAGAGGAGGGTATAGAGGAGGGTATAAAGGAGGGTATAGAGGAGGGTATAGAGCATTGTATAGAGGAGGGTATAGAGCATTGTATAGAGGAAGGTATAAAGGAGGGTATAGAGGAGGGTATAGAGCATTGTATAGAGCAGGGTATAGAGCATTGTATAGAGGAGGGTATAGAGCATTGTATAGAGCAGGGTATAGAGCATTGTATAGAGGAGGGTATAGAGCATTGTATAGAGCATTGTATAGAGGAGGGTATAGATCATTGTATAGAGGAGGGTATAAAGGAGGGTATAGAGGAGGGTATAGAGCATTGTATAGAGGAGGGTATAGAGCATTGTATAGAGGAGGGTATAGAGCATTGTATAGAGCATTGTATAGAGGAGGGTATAGATCATTGTATAGAGGAGGGTATAGAGGAGGGTATAAAGGAGGGTATAGAGGAGGGTATAGAGCATTGTATAAAGGAGGGTATAGAGCATTGTATAGAGGAGGGTATAGAGGAGGGTATAAAGCATTGTATAGAGGAGGGTATAGCCTACTAATCACTAATCTTCCAACATTACCATGGGTTAAAGAACTGAATGTGACAATTTTATGAATGAATAAAATCACTGTTTTTCTTTCATGCGTAAAGGCTCTCCAAACCTGTTTTTTATGATCCATAAATACTTTCCTTTTTTTAAATTTAACCTTTATTTAACCAGGCAAGTCAGTTAAGAACAAATTCTTATTTACAATGACAGCCTACCGGGGAACAGTGGGTTAACTGCCTTGTTCAGGGGCAGAACGACAGATTACTTACGTTGTCAGCTCAGGGATTCAATCCAGCAACCTTTTTGTTACTGGCTCTAACCATTAGGCTACCTGCCACCCCGAAATAATCCTAAATAATGTACAAAATCGGAATATTTTTTAATCTACCAATTGGTGCTGAAACAGAGACAAATATACATATATTTAGATGGCTTTCTTTAACTTAACCCTAATATTCTGCACCCTTTCTCTCCATATATTCTACTGAGTCTGTCAACAAAATTCAAATTTAAAGGTACATCATATTTAAAGGGATGGCTTAAAATAAATGTAATGGAAATCCTATTGAATGTAAACTCCACAAGAAAATCTGTTGGCCAGCAAGGGTGAGGGTTTTCATCAGTTGAATTACATTTATTCAGCGCGGGAATCCACGCCTGCAAAGTCTGTTATGCACCTTCATCAAGTAAGTCTGAATACCAACTACTAAGAAGTGTGTAAGAAAGGCATAACTTCCTATTTTGGAATCGGGCCCTAAATCAGCAGTGGGAATAGCACAGATATTTCAAAATAAACCACCCATCTTCCCCTAGAGATATCATTACAGCTTTGGTTTTTCCTCTTTCAACACTGACTTTACTGTAATGCAAGCCTAAGGTTTCAACAGCAAGAACATTTCACAAAGTCCCTTTGCTTTCAGATAATTATCATCGGCAGGGACTGGGAAACTGGTCAGAATTGAAGAAATTATGGATGGCGCTAAATACAGGGAACGTCTTGAGGGAAACCTGTTTTAGTCTTCCAGAGAATTGAGACTGGGACGGAGGTTCATCTTCCAGCAGGACAATGACCCTAAGAATACTGCTAAAGCAACACTCAAGTGGTTTAAGGGGAAACATTTAAATGTCTTGGAATGGCCAAGTCAAAGTCCAGACCTCAACCCAATTGAGAATCTGTGGTATGACTTAAAGATTGCGGAACCCATCCAACTTGAAGGAGCTGGAGCATTTTGCCTTGAAGAATGGGCAAAAATCCCAGTGGCTAGATGTGCCAAGCTTATAGAGACATACCCCAAGAGACTTGCAGCTGTAATTGCTGCAAAAGGTGGCTCTACAAAGTATTGACTTTGGGTGGGGGGGGGGGGGGTGGTTTTCTGTTGATTATTTCTTGTTTGTTTCACAATAAAACATATTTTGCATCTTCAAAGTTTATTTTATTTTTTATTTCACCTTTATTTAACCAGGTAGGCCAGTTGAGAACAAGTTCTCATTTACAACTACGACCTGGCCAAGACAAAGCAAAGCAGTGCGACAAAAAAAAAAACAGTTACACATGAGAATAAACAAACGTACAGTCAATAACACAATAGAGAATCTATATACAGAGTGTGCAAATGTAATGCAAAATGCAGTAAGGTTAGGAAGGTAGTATAATAAATAGGCCATAGTGGCGAAATAAGTTACAAATTAGAATTAACACTGGAGTGATAGATGATACTGATGGAACAGCAGCAGACAAGGCATATTGAAATAAGAAAGAGGCATAAAACAAACAGTTAATCAAGAGAGCTAAGACAACGACGGGTAATGGCGAGTAATGTCGAAAGCATGTTGTGTAACTCAAATGATACAAACCCCCCCAAAATAAATTTTAATTCCAGGTTGTAAGTCAACAAAATAGGAAAAATGCCAAGGGGGATGAATACTTAAGCAAGCCACTGTATCATGCTGTTAGAAAGAAGTAAAACATATATTTATAAAATGTAAAACTTAATCTGTTTTTGCAATATACTGTACATTCACATTTTCACATAAAATATTTCAGTTTCGTATTGGAAAACAAAGCATGACCTTACCTTCTACAGGGTTGATTGTGAAAGTAATAAAGGAAATGGCTTAGCGAAGCTTGGCCTGTTGTCGGTCACGTGACTGTCATTGTCTTTTCTTGAGGTATCATGGGTCTAAGGAAGACCAAAGTACAAGCGCAGGCATGTCCAAGTCAAGTCAGCTCAGTCATAGGGCTGGGGTGATAGTCCATAGAGCTGATGCTAGCAGAGCAAAGACAGGACCAGTGTTAGTACCAGACCCAGACAGGCCAGGCGGTGAGAGGCCAGGCCTGTGGCCCCACTGTCCAGCTGTAACTGGTACTGCACCAGGGTCCTGTGGTAGCCCCTCTCCTCAGACACACAGCTGTATGTTCCCTGCTGCTCAGGGCCCATGCTCTCTATTAGCAGGAGACACTGGTGCTCTGACTCTGTGGAGAAGCACAGTGTTGCTGTGGTGTTGCCATGGTGCCTCCAGCTGTACACAGCGTGACTGGACAAAGTTGGGCAATGGAGGAAGTACTTTGAAGATAGAGGAACTCTGATTACATCTGCAATGCCAACTGATGACCCTGGAAAATAAAGTAAGAGCAAAACATAGATTTTTAGACTTCGATAGCTAACCATTGTGGATGGTTTCCATCCTTTATTATAGTACATTGTCATAATAAGTGGTTTTGTATGTATACAAGAACGGCTGTAACACACTACACACCTTTACTTGCAGTAACTCCTCTGGATATGCTGCATACCTGATGGTTCCCATTCTCCACATCCTGAATTGTACTACTGTAAAATGACAGACACATGAGTTAAGGAGTCTCAACCAGCCACTCAACTAACATATAGTGAACATCTCTTTTCTCTCAAAGGTTGGTCATTCCTGTCTATGGTACAGTAGGGTGTCTACTGTGTGGTTGGTAGAGTGATAGTTCTTTGAAACTGCAGAGCTGTGCTGAAACCATAGTATCACACCATTGGAGCATAGAGCATTTGACTACACAACAGGTAGTATGTAGTATCATTTGTGTTTAGCGTGTGCATGTTTGCGGGAAGTGTAGAGGAGGAAGTGTAGTATACTTTTAACAGCAGGTGGTGATCAGAGTGAGGAAGTGAGAACTAACATTTTCCACTGACACACACTGCAGACAGACTTGTAAGTACAGTCGTGGCCAAATGTTTTGAGAATGACACAAGTATTGGTCTCCACAAAGTTTGCTGCTTCAGTGTTCTTAGATCTTTATGTCAGTAGTTACTATGGTACTGTCACGAGCGGGTGTTAGGACAGACCAAGGCGCAGCGCAGTGATAGTTCGACATACTCTTTAATGATATAAATAAACTCTATGATGAACTAAACAAAATGAACAATGATACCATGAACGTAAACACACTTACTTTCTCTGACAAGGAGATAATGAACCACACCTAGGGTGTGGAACATACAAACATAAATAGCATCCCTAATTAGAGACAATGCATAGCAGCTGCCTCTAATTAGGGGTCCAACACAAAACACCACAGACCTGTCAGACTCTGACCAAGCTACATAAAGAAGCAAAAGGCTTCTCTATGGCCAGAGCCTGACAGGTACACTGAAGTACAATTACAAGTATTCCATAAGTGTCAAAGGCTTTCATTGATAATGACATTCAGTTTATGCAAAGAGTCAATATTTGCAGTGTTGACCCTTCTTTTTCAAGACCTCTGCAATCCGCCCTGGCATGCTGTCAATTAACTTCTGGGTCACATCCTGACTGATGACAGGCCATTCTTGCATAATCAATGCTTGGAGTTCGTCAGAAGTTGTGGGTTTTTGTTTGTCCACCAGCCTCTTGAGGATCGACCACAAGTTCTCAATGGGATTAAGGTCTGGGGAGTTTCCTGGCCATGGACCCAAAATGTCGATGTTTTGTTCCCCAAGTCACTTAGTTATCACTTTTGCCTTATGGCAAGGTGCTCCATCATGCTGGAAAAGGCATTGGTCGTCGCCAAACTGATCTTGGATGGTTGGGAGAAGTTGCTCTTGGAGGATGTGTTGGTACCATTCTTTATTCATGGCTGTGTTCTTAGCAAAATTGTGAGTGAGCCCACTCCCTTGGCTGAGAAGCAACCCCACACATGAATGGTCTGAGGATGCTTTACTGTTGGCATGACACACCGAGACAATCACTGACATGATGGCAGCTTGTCCTTTTGTGGCAGGGCTGAAATGCAGTGGAAATGTTTTTGGGGGATTAAGTTCATTTTCATGGCAAAGAGGGACTTTGCAATTAATTGCAGTTCATCTGATCACTCTACATGACATTCTGGAGTATATGCAAATTGCCATCATCAACACTGAGGCAGCAAACTTTGTGGAGACCAATACTTGTGGGCCTTCAAGGAGAAGGACAAGGACAAATTGAAATGCGTCCAGAGGGAGCTGAAGTTGCGGATTGCTGAGTGTATAAGGAGAAGATGGAGGACAAGCTGAGGCAGAGCCAGGTGAGAGAGGTGTGGAAGGGTATGAGAAATATCACTGGCTTCAAAAAGTCAAACAGTGGGCAGACGGAGGGGACCCAGGACAGAGCCAATGAGCTGAACCAATTTTTTAACAGGTTCGATACTGGCCCTGTCCACCTCCCCTCCAGCTCCCCAGACCACACACCCTCACGGCTATCCCACCCCCACTTTGCTCACAGCACCTCTGCTGAGACAATCAGTGACCCCACCTCCGCCCCTGCCCCCCCTGGACTGATCCTCAACACCCCCCTTCCCCCCACCTCCCCACCTGGGCTGGCTTTCACCACCAACCAAGTGAAGAGAGAGCTGGAGAGACTACACCAGTGGAAAGCGGCGGCCCCTGATGGCATCAGCCCAAGGGTGCTGAGGGTCTGTGCTGACCAACTGTGTGGAATACTCCAGCGTCTTTTCAACCTTAGCCTGAGCCTAGAAAGGGTCCCTGTGCTGTGGAAAACATCCTGCCTCGTCCCAGTGCCCAAGAAGGCACACCCCACTGTCCTGAATGACTTCGGACCTGTAGCGCTAACATCCCACATCATGAAGACCCTGGAAAGGTTAGTCCTCGCTCACCTCAGACCCCTGGTGTGTTCATCAATGGACCCCCTGCAGTTTGCATACCAGCGCAACATCGGGGTGGATGATGCAATCATCTACCTTCTGCAGAGGGCCTACTCTCACCTGGACAACGCAGGTTGCACTGTGAGGGTCATGTTTTTTGACTTCTCCAGTGCCTTCAATACCATTCAGCCCCTGCTACTGGGTGAGAAGATGAGGAGGATGAAAGTGGAAGCACCCTTAGTCTCCTGGGTCACGGACTACCTGACCGGTAGGCCACAATTTGTGCGACTACAGAGCTGTGTGTCAGAACGGGCTGTTAGCAACACAGGGGCCCCCCAGGGTACGGTCCTGTCCCCCTTCCTGTTCACCCTCTACACCTCAGACTTCAGATATAACTCTGAGACATGCCACCTACAGAAGTTCTCGGATGACTCTGCTATTGTAGGGTGCATCAGGGGTGGGCAGGAGGAGGAGTACAGGAGCACAATCAGTGACTTTGTGTTGTGGTGTGAGCAGAACCACCTTCAGCTCAACATCAGCAAAACTAAGGAGATGGTGGTGGACTTCAGGAGAACCAAGGCACAACTGACTGCAGTCCCTATAAAGGGGACGGATGTGGAAATGGTTGAGTCATAAAAGTTCCTGGGTGTCCATATGGACAACAGACTGGAATGGGCTGGTACAAAAAGGGCCAGAGCCGACTCTACTTTCTGAGGAGGCTCAGGTCCTTCAACGTATGCAGTAAACTACTGCATACCTTCTACCAGTCTGTGGTGCCATCTTTTTTGCAGTGGTGTGCTGGGGAGCAAACATCAAAGCCGGTGATGCTTCTCGGGTAAATAAGCTGATCAGGAAGGCTAGCTCTGTCCTGGGGATGAGCCTTGACACTCTAGAGGAGGTGGCGGAGAGACGGATCCTGGCCAAACTGCTGGCCATCATGGACAACGTCACCCACCCTCTGCACGCTATGGTTATGACGCAGAGGAGCACTTTCAGTCACAGACTGATCCCACCACGGTGTGCCAGAGAGCGCTACAGGAGGTCCTTCCTGCCGGCGGCTATGAGACTATATAATGCCTCACCGGGGTGCCGTGCCGTCGGCAACATAGATCTGGAACTGTTGGGGTGCTAGGACCTAGTTTAACAATTATGCATCCATCCGTGAGTAACTCTGGTCCGTCAGCACTCATCCACTCAGGACCTATTTATTCATACAGGTCTGTATATACATACTCATGTACAGTTGTTATATTATATCACATGCAATATTGTAAGTAATTATTGGACGTAGGCATTCACTCAGGAATGCATATTAGTATCCTGCCAGTTGCACCTTTTCTCATTGCTTTTAGTATATCGAATGTGCAATAAGTGCAGTTGTCTGTAATTAAACCCTGCGCACTAAGGACTGTATTTTAAGGGAATTACTATTATTACCCCAAATGATATCATACACACTTTTAGCTATTAAAGTATCTCTTCCTGTCATTTACCTGTACAGTTTGTGTAAACATGCAAGTATTCACTTATCTGTAAATATAACTGTATACCTAACTGTACAGCTAATTTAACCATGCAAAATTTTCACTTACCTGTTAATTTACCCAGTCTGTCTATTAAGTAAACTATTATTACCCTCGCTCATATCATACGCATTTTTAGCTACTGAAGTATTTCTCTGCCATCGACCTGTATAGTATAGTTAACCATCCAACATCCACCAATGTATAGTGTACATATTCAGCCAACCACTCATACTATGCAATGTCCCTTTATAGCTTTTTTTTGCACTCCAGATATCTTGTATTTCTATACTTTTTCATACTGCCGCTCTATGTATCATGTACCGTGTATCTGTCTTTTGTGTACTTTCGTTGTAGCATTTTGCACCTGCCCTGTGTTTTTGTTGTAGCTGCTTGACAATGAAATTTCCCCCCCGGGGGAGCAATAAAGTACCTATCTATCTATCTATCTATCTATCTATCTATCTATCTATCTATCTATCTATCTATCTATCTATCTATCTATCTATCTATCTATCTATCTATCTATCTATCTATCTATCTATCTATCTATCTATCTATCTATCTATCTATCTATCTATCTATCTATCTATCTATCTATCTTCTCAAACATTTTGGCCACGACTGTATGTGACGTTTAATCAAATGAAGTATATTTTGTATATTTTCATAATTGTTTTTGAAAACCACTATGAAGTGTTCAAAACTAACTACATGTTACATGCTCACAGGAAACCACATAAATAGATGAAACCAATATGTTGGTAACCATTAATGAATATATACAGCGGATGCTATAAGCTGAAAGCAGGCTGTGCTTGGTCTCACTTTGTTGCTGTGGTGCAGTGATGGCCGTCCCAGCCGCAGTAAGGGTCTCTGGCCAGGACACAGTCTTCACACTGGGCACCATACTGCTCACAGCTGCCTAGGCCAATCTGAACCAACTCTCTGCTGGTGCCCACATACAGCTTCCCCTGGAACACAACACCACAAGAACATTAGTACACAAAAAGGTGCTATCTAAAACCTAAAAGGGTTCTTCGTCTGTCCTCATAGAAGAACCCCTTGAAGAACCTTTATTGGTTCCAGGTAGAACCTTTTTGAGTTCCATGTAGAACCCTTTACACAGAGAGTTCTGCATGGAACCCAAAATAGTTCTACCTGGAATCAAAACGGGTTCTACCTGGAACCAAAAAGGGTTCTCCTACAGGGACAGCCAAAGAACCCTTTTGGAACCCTTTTTTCTAATGTTGTAGGAAATACTGGAACAATGACTGTTGACTGCAGAAAAAAGTTGCTGACTTACCATTAGAACACCACTTCTTCCACAATATTATTATAGAGATATAAATATAGTTATTGAAGTTGTTCCAGTCTATTGTCCCTCTAATCCTGTTCAGACCTCTGGGATGTATTGTGGTCGGATTTTGGAAACCACCTTCCGATGTGGGTGCATTGGAGATAGATATGACGCAACAGCCTACAAAATTCTGTGTATTTGAATCAGGTATGCAATTTCAAACCTGTGGCCAATACTTCTTATTCAACTAAATCCACAATGCCGTCAAATGATATGCAGATGGAATGCATTTTAAGGACAAGGACATCTGCGGTTGAATCAGCAAACGTTAAAACATGGGTTGAAAGGGATCACTTTGACTATTGTCTATTACACTCCATGTCTTATTACTACACTGCTAACACTGTTGGATCTCAATGGGGAGGTTTCAGTGTGGGCTGTGTTCCTTGACTCACCGTGGAGGAGTGTAACATCATACTGAGGATGTGTGCTCTGTAGTTAAAAGGTTGTAACTCAGCGATGACAAAGGCCTGACCATCCCTCTCCAGAACCTTATGAATCCCTCCATTCTCTAGCGTGCGTGCGTACACACACACACACACACACACACACACACACACACACACACACACACACACACACACACACACACAGTGTCAAACAACAGTCATTCATCATTGAGGATATGAGTGATAGTCAAACATTACAAAAGAAAGGTGTGGGTAAGAAACGTCATCACAGTAATGTTAAGAAATACACACAATAGTTAAATGTTTCATCATAATGTTGAGACATCAGACACACCCTGAGGACACATATTCAGTATTTACTTCACACTCTCTTGTTAGTACGGTCAACAGTATTTCAACCATCTGAAAGCTTCTGTCTCTTGAAACTGGAGTGATTATAAGATGAAAACTTTCTCATCCCATCCACATTCCTATAAATATACTGTAAATAAACACGATACAGCTCCCTGTCATCTCTTGCTGCAGGTCCATAAGAGGTGTATGTTAAAGGTCTCCAAACATCTCAGAAGGCTACGGTTTCCCGTCATTCCTTTCAGACTGATCATTTCTGATTCATCATCTAGAGATCAAAACGTCTTACCTAGAGACAAAAACAGGACATTCCCTTTGCCTTGGACTCTGTCCACGCGGATGTGGTGGTAATGGCGGTGAGTGACCAGGAGAGGCCCACTGGTGACCCCATCCTCCATCTCTAAACCCTTGTCCACCATCTTCAGGACTTCCATGGGGAGTTTAGTACTGTCTTCAACACACTACAAGAGGATGGACACTTGTATGTATACTTCAACATACAAAGACATAGAATACAGTTCAATGTTGTAGACATACAGAGTAAAGAAGTAGAGCTGACTAGAAAGTCATATTGTTGAGTATATCGTTGAGCATACCTCCCCAGGTCGTGGGTTTGGAACGGGCCCTGTGTGTCCCTTGAAGTTGGAGGTTTTAAAGATGAGGTCAATATCTGCTATAGTGTAGACACATACAGCACTTGTACCCCTAAGGATAGACACAGAGCTCAGCAAGTTTCAACTATCCCCCTTACTAAAGATCTCTTTCACAATGTTTCACAACATCTGCTTTCAGTGAAGGTCAGAGGAACAGCTAGCTCGAGATCAGAAAAGGGATATGAACTTTGCAAACAAAGTTACATTTAGAGAAAGGAAGCACAAACCAAACTTTCATATGATAAAAATTAAACTTATTCTTAAATATTAAACTCCTTATATGTCACTTTCAGTTAGAATTTTCTTATTAACGTCACTGCAACTTCATGTCATAAACTGTATTATGAGTCCCTGCTACCAGCGCCTGCTGTGTTGTTTTTGCTGTTATTAAGGTCCATTAAGATCTATCTACAGTATGTCATCCTACCATCCATTCCTGAAGAGTGCGTAGACCCTGGTATCCTGCCACCTGTCTCCCAGAACAGTGTCCACGTCCACTACCTGGGTGAAGTACAGCCTGCGTTCATGGTCTCCACAGAAGAGCCTGGTACTCAACTTGGAGGTCCACTTGAACTGCAGATAGGCCTTAGGTCCTCCACGATCGGCCTGGAACACACATCCAACCACGGACATGCTAAGATAATCACAGTGGGCAGTGCAGCCACCACTCAAAGGAGCCCCCCAATGAAAATAGTCTTGATTAAAGGCTTAAATGGGAAGAAATGGAGTGGTACCACATATGAAAGATCTGCAAATATTTTCTGAACTAAAATGCAGGACTGGTGATTACATACAGTGCAGGCATGATTCATGTTCTACAGTAGTGCTTACCATGCAGACTTGAGCGACCCGGGGAACCCAGAGGTCAGAATCCAAACCCGGGTCTAGGTTCTTCTCTATGTAGAAGGCGTATAGTCTGTCCTGCAGACGATCCTTTCTCTGCCCGCTAGCCACCAAACTCACATATCTCTGTTCTAAGGAAAAGAACAGGAGAAATAATGGCAGTCAATGGAAAGTCTGTTCAGATATACTGTACATGTACAGTACTACACAAAACAATGTCAGGCCATGTCTTGTTCTCTCGCCCTGTTCCATACCTTTTTTACTGTTTTCTGTCCATAGTCTGTTCTTCCCAAACCTGTTGATCCCCACGGAACCCTCTGTGCCTGAGTGAGTGGTGTAGAAGTCCTCTACATCAGAAGAACCTGGAGACACAACACATTAGCTCAATAACCAGTCATGAACATTAGGTCATATTATAGAGTAAGGTTTTCAATTAGACATTTTCCTCACCAATGAGGAGCGATGACTCTCTTTCATTAATGTGTTGTTGAATGTTTTGGATGGTCTTGGATCGAGTGCAGTTAAACGGGTCGTCTGATGGGTTCTGCAGTGGAATCGTTTTGAGTCAACACGCCAATGGCAAAATGGTACCATGAAAAGTTATGTATACTTATATAATGAAAGGTATGTCCCATACCATGTAACAGCACAATGTCTGTTGTTGTCTATTGGTTCCACACAGGAATAGTTGGGTTGGATCTTTAGTCTTGTGTAAAACAGTGATGTTATAGTGACAATCCTGAAGGACAAAACAGAACTGTGTTACATGGTTGTATGCAAAATATTATATGTGAAACTTTACTAATGAACTGTACTGTATAACCTACATCCTCTCATCTTCTCAGATACTCACTGGTGATGTTGGATCATTACTTCTACATCCCTCTCCAAACACAGGACTCTGCAAAGGCAATCATTAAAAAGATTGTACAGGACATGTAAATTATTATGTGGATTATAATTAATGGACATTTTTTGAAGGCGTTGATACATTTATCATTAGGGCAAAGCAAGTTACATTTTAAAGTGGACATTACAAACTTTAAAAGCCTTTTTAAACCTTGAATATACTACAAGTTTTCATTTCCTGCTGTGCAGCAACAAAAGAGTGATGATCAAAGATCCTACATCTGTACATGTAGAGTACAACGTTCAATACATCCATTTCAACATAATCTAGTCTATAGCATGTAAGAGGGGAAGGACTGGTTAGCTAAATATTTACTGTTCCATCAATTACATTACTGCAACTGTATTGGACAACCTGAACAGAGCTAAATCAATATAAAGCAACACAATACAGAAGTAAATTTGCAGTAAGGGTATGTAACTCAGTCATACTACCATTATAGAGGTCTTGTGGAAGTTTGTCTGGAACAGGTATCTATGGCCTGCAGCGTATACTATGTTGTCATGAGGACCCTGAAGGAGCTCTATATGGCTGTTATTCCCAGACAGGTGGATTCTTAGGAAGCTTACATCTGAGGACACATAGAGATAAATCATTAAGCAAATATTTGACTGGACTGGATATGTGTTCATGCAAAAAACTATTCTCATTGAGACTACTGTACACTGGAACTTCTGGAGTTAGACGTCTTGGAAACCATGATTCCATTGGCTAAGTGGGTTTAGAAGCAGGGTCTAGGCAACACTTGGGTTATGGGTTTGAATCCATCATGGGCAACATATCCTATATATACAAAAGTAGTGGATTTGGCTATTTCAGCCACACCGTTGCTGACAGGTGTATAAAATCGAGCACACAGCCATGCAATCTCCATAGACAAACATTGGCAGTAGAACAGCCTGAAGAGCTGTGACTTTCAATGAGCACCATCATGCAACAAGACAGTGTGTCAAATGTCTGCCCTGCTAGAGCTGCCCTGGTCAAACTGTAAGTGATGTTATTGTGAAGTGGAAAAGTCTAGGAGCAACAACGGCTCAGCTGTAAAGGCCACACAAGCGCACAGAATGGGACCACCCGAGTGCTGAAGCGCGTAGGATGTCTGTCCTCGGGTGCAACACTCACTACAGTGTTCCAAACTGCCTCTGGACGCAATGTCAGCACAATAACTGTTTGTCGGGAGCTTCATGAAATGGGTTTCTATGGCCAAGCAGCTTTTTTCAATGCTGATTTGAATGTCATTGAGAAAACAGAGAAGTGTAAAATATATTTTATTTGCAAACATCCTTTTGCAAACAATATTTTACAAACTGCAATTCGTCCAATATGTTATGAATTAGCTAAATTTACAACTTTCTTCATGTGTTCAATACATTTTCCCTGTGTCATTTCACATTATTACACATAACTTAATTTCTGAACTTATTTGTTTTGGTTTCTTTGTATGTATGGATTACTTGGGTTGTTACCAACATCTGGTGAAACATTCATGTCAATAGCACCTTTGGAAATATATTTACTGAGAAAAATGGTGACGTGTTCAATACTTATTTCACCTGCTGTAATTGATCAGTCCAAAAAGGGATGTAGCCACTACAGATTGCTACAGCAGTCGCACATTGGAAGACATAGCTTGGACTGTAGCTTACAAAATCCTATTCCTGTTATTTTCCTGCAATTTTTTTATTTAACATTTACTTAACTAGGCAAGTCAGTTAAGAACAAATTCTTACTTACAATGACTGCCTACCTACAGGGTCAGCCCTTGGACCAAATGAGGGTTAAGTGCCTTGCTCACTTTATTTAACTAGGCAAGTCAGGTAAGAACAAATTCTTATTTACGATGACAGCCTACCTACATGGTCAGCCCCTGGGGCAAATTAGGGTTAAGTGCCTTGCTCAAGGACACATCAACAAGTTTTTCACCTTGTCAGCTTGGGTATTCCAACCAGCAACATTTTGGTTACTGGACCAACACTGTAACCGCTAGGATACCTGCCGCCCATCAAACACATTTGGCGTGTCATCATAGTGGTCTCTGACTTATGGTCAGACTCGCTCAAGTGGAATAAACTTAAACTTGTGCCTTTTTTCAACGCTGATTTGAATGTCATTGAGAAAACAGAGAAGTAAATCATCTAGTTTTTCAAAAGTATCAGTAATCTGATTACAATATTTTTGCTGGTAACGTAACGGATTACAGTTAACGTTAGTTTGTAATCCCTGGCTAGGGGTTAGGGTTAGAGGTAAAGGTTAGGGTTAGGAGTTAGGTTAAAGGGTAAAGGTTAGGGGAAGGGTTAGCTAACATGCTAAGTAGTTTCAAAGTAGCTAAAAAGTAGTAAGTAGTTGCAAAGTTGCTCAAATGTTAATGTTGTCTGTGATGAGATTTGAAGATGCAACCTTTGGGTTGCTAGACAATCGCGTTTGGCTATTATGGACTCAATACACTTTTCCTCCAGATATTTTAGTATTGAATATAAATTGACTCCTAATAGGCATAATCATTCAACCCCTGCTGTCATCCTTCAATAATTGTACTATTGATTTAAAATAAAAAGCTTACTTTACCTTTGTCTGTCAATGTCACCCTCGGTTTGTTGGTAAAGTCCGAAGCTTTCAGCGAAACAATTAATTGTCCTAAAAAGACGGCAAAGAGCGCGAGCGAACTCATTCTTTTCGGAGGCTCTATGCTACAACACAATGTTCGGGTCTATACAGTCTGGTCTTCCGTCTAGTTTAGTCTTCACTCTTCAAGAGATACGCCTCTTTCTCTCTTGCCTTCATTTACACTTATAGTTACATTAGACTAAAAGTAGCTTAATTGCATTGTGTCCCGCCCCCCCCCCCAACCCCTCTCTTTTACTTTGCTGCTACTCTCTGTTTATCATCTATGCATAGTCATTATAACTATACCTACATGTACATATTACCTCAATTATCCTGACTAACCGGTGACCCTGCACATTGACTCTGTACCGGTACCACCTGTATAAAGTATCGCTACAGTTATTTTTACTGTAATTTTACTGTTTTTTTGTATTTCTTTATTTATCTATTGTTTACCTAATACTTATTTTCTCATTAAAAACTGGACTGTTGGTTAGGGATTGTAAGTAAGCATTTCACTGTAGGTCTACACCGGTTGTATTCTGCAAACGTGACAAATAAACTATTATTTTATTTTATTTTGTTCAGTATGACAAAGTCCTGCTTTTGTATTTGCCATAGGTGGTGCAATGGATGGCTGCTGAAATAGAGGAAAGCAGACATAACCAGCCTATGTTATCATCACAACTCTCTTAGTCACATCCTTGTTGGCAAATTACACCAATATTTTTTTTTATAATTGGTTACTCATAAAAGTTTCTGTGTCATATACAGTAGAAATCATGTAAATAGGCTACATTTAAACAGCTCAGACCATATCACACTGCCCAAAAATAGCAGATGCAGCACACTGAATTGTCTATGTAAAAGTTATGTGGGTCTCAGCTTGTTATAGAGATGAATCACATGACGATCATCATATCTTTCCAAAGGCACATGACAAGATGAAAAAGAGCAGATTGATGTCAAGTTTTCTCATTACACAGATGTGTTCTTGGAGACAATTATGGACAATAACCATGAACCAAAACAATAATCGTCATGTCTTTAAGGAAGGTGCAGATTCAACTTTATTTTCACATAGATATAGTTTACCCAATCATCATTTCATTTTTTACATAATGAGGGTAAAGTAAAAATTTTAGGAGGAAAACAGCACGGGCGGAAAGAGAAGCTTAATTTCCAAAGTTCCAAGCAGTCAAAACCATCCATTTGGTAACACTACCTCTTAAGCACTCGTTACTACAGTGTATTTAAGTGTAACAACTAGTTACAGTGTAATAACAACAAGTACCTGGTAGTAATTGCGGTCTGTAATTACAGATGTGTAACAACGAATGCTTGTTACAATGCTTGTTACAAATTGGCATGTTTCCACTAAATTCACCAACTTATTGTTTCGCTTCTTCTCAGCTGCAATCGATTTATTAACACCTGTGACAAAGGTTGGGATGCCTTGTGGATGTACTGCACACTGCCCTATCCCATCTGGGCAAGAGGAATACCTATGTAAGAATGCTGTTCATTGACTATAGCTCAGCCTTCAACACCATGGTACCCTGCAAGCTCATCATTAAGCTCGGGGGTACTGGGTCTGAAACCCACAATGTGCAACTGGGTCCTGGACTTCCTGATGGACTGCCCCCAGGTGGTGAAGGTAGGAAACAACACCTCCACAATCCTCAACACAGAGGCCCCGTGCTCTGCGTGCTCAGCCCCCTCCTGTACTCCCTGTTCACCCATGACTGCGTGGCCATGCACGCCTCCAACTCAATTATCGAGTTTGCAGACGACATAACGACAGTAGGCCTGATTACCAACAAGGACGAGACAGCCTACAGGTTGGAGGTGAGGGCCCTGCCGGAGTGGTGCCAGGAAAATAGCCTCTCCCTCAACATCAACAAAACAAATGAGCTAATCGTGGACTTCAGGGCACAGCAGAGGGAGCACGCCCCTATCCACATTGACGAAACCGAAGTGGAGAAAGTGAAAAGCTTCAAGTTCATCGGCGTACACATCACTGACAATCTGAAATTGTCCACCCACACAGACAGTGTGGTGAAGAAGGCACAACAGCTGAAGAAATTTGGGTTGAACCCTAAGACCCTAACAAACGTATATACATGCGCAATTGAGAGCATCCTGTCGGGCTGAATCACCGCTTGGTACAGCAACTGCACAGCCCGTGTTGGAGTGTTTTTATACTAATTATTATAATAGTTAACAGATAATATGCTTAAACAATAGTAGAGACATTTATTCGTGCCAATGCTGTGCTACTGAGAAAGGATGATTATTCGCTTTCATGTTTACTCCCCGCAGCTGGTCGGGGCATGTAGGCAAGGACATGGGATAGAGATAAACTTGAGGAAAAGACAGACTCATTGTCTTTCTTCTCTCCTGGTCCCACGATCTAATACAAAGAGCCTCTGAGAGGTGGCTACAGATCTTCTGCCCATGTACTCCTTCCAAGGGCACAGTTGTGGGGAGTCAGAATGGAATGGAGATTAGCTTGGGAGAGAGGAGTGACTCAGTTTTTATACAAATTACTAGCAGTTTTTATACTAATTAGCAATAAACTAATTATTAGCAAAAACAGTAACTAGAATTACTAGAAAAACTATAACATTTGATTAGTAGCATATAATAGTTATTAACATAACAAAACTGTGCATTTAAGTTCCAATTATAAAAACATGTAGGTTTAGCTCTGAACTTCAGATGCTCTGAACTGCAGGTGTTCCTTATCTAACTTTAGATGTTCCCTGGCAAGAAGCTTTTCTCAGAAACACCTCTGATAAAGCACTCTGAACTCGATATGGACCCTGCTAGCAGGATAAAGGGGTCAGATGGACCTCCAGTGAAAGTGATAGATGCACCCCTAGTAAAATGGTTAGGTACCACAGAACTGTATTTAATTAGGTGGGCAGGATGTAGCCCCACAGAACTGAATTTAATTAGGTTGACATGACTTATATCCTAACTTTACGTAATCCTAGATAAAGACGCATCCTCAACTTTAGAAGTCCTATTTAATTGGGAACAAGTGATGTCATCAATGGAAAATGTACATTATACTGTTTGAATGATGAACCATGTTATGTACTCCCGTCACCAAAATGAAGAGCCAACAGGTGGTTCTTTTTAATTAGACGATGTTTGGGTTTCGCCACCCTTATCTACAAAGATGGAGGAAAGAGGAGAAAGATGAGACAATGGTGGCAGAAATAGGAAGAGCAGGAGGGGTCAGATTTGCCTCATGAATAATCATTTGTAACCGGTATAAAAGATCAGAACAAAGAAATGACAGTTAGTTGTATCCTGCAGGCCAAGTCTGTCTTTATTCTACAAGCTCCAGGAGTGCTTTATTTTTTAAGAATAGAATTGGGAAGGCGTTTTTTCCACGACACCCGCAACCGCAGGGCTCTCCAGAGGAAGGCCCAACGTATCACCGGGGGAACACAGCCTGCCCTCCAGGACACCTACAGTTGAAGTCTGAAGTTTACATACACTTACAGTGGGGAGAACAAGTATTTGATACACTGCCGATTTTGCAGGTTTTCCCACTTACAAAGCATGTAGAAGTCTGTAATTTTTACCACAGGTACTCTTCAACTGTGAGTGACGGAATCTAAAACAAAAATCCAGAAAATCACATTGTATGATTTTTAAGTAATTAATTTGCATTTTATTGCATGACATAAGTATTTGATACATCAGAAAAGCAGAACTTAATATTTGGTACAGAAACCTTTGTTTGCAATTACAGAGATCATACGTTTCCTGTAGTTCTTGACCAGGTTTGCACACACTGCAGCAGGGATTTTGGCCCACTCCTCCATACAGATCCTTCAGGTTTCGGGGCTGTCGCTGGGCAATACGGACTTTCAGCTCCCTCCAAAGATTTTCTATTGGGTTCAGGTCTGGAGACTGGCTAGGCCACTCCATGACCTTGAGATGCTTCTTACGGAGCCAATCCTTAGTTGCCCTGGCTGTGTGTTTCGGGTCATTGTCATGCTGGAAGACCCAGCCACGACCCATCTTCAATGCTCTTACTGGGGGAAGGAGGTTGTTGGCCAAGATCTCGCAATAGATGGCCCCATCCATCCTCCCCTCAATACGGTGCAGTCGTCCTGTCCCCTTTGCAGAAAAGCATCCCCAAAGAATGATGTTTCCACCTCCATGCTTCACGGTTGGGATGGTGTTCTTGGGGTTGTACTCATCCTTCTTCTTCCTCCAAACACGGCGAGTGGAGTTTAGACCAAAAAGCTCTATTTTTGTCTCATCAGACCACATGACCTTCTCCCATTCCACCTCTGAATCATCCAGATGGTTATTGGCAAACTTCAGACAGGCCTGGACATGCGCTGGCTTGAGCAGGGGGGCCTTGCGTGCGCTGCAGGATTTTAATCCATGACGGCGTAGTGTGTTACTAATGGTTTTCTTTGAGACTGTGGTCTCAGCTCTCTTCAGGTCATTGACCAGGTCCTGTCGTGTAGTTCTGGGCTGATCCCTCACCTTCCTCATGATCATTGATGCCCCACAAGGTGAGATCTTGCATGGTGCCCCAGACCAAGGGAGATTGACCGTCATCTTCAACTTCTTCCATTTTCTAATAATTGCGCCAACAGTTGTTGCCTTCTCACCAAGCTGCTTGCCTATTGTCCTGTAGCCCATCCCAGCCTTGTGCAGGTCTACA
Organism: Thymallus thymallus; assembly: GCA_023634145.1. NCBI lineage: Eukaryota > Metazoa > Chordata > Actinopteri > Salmoniformes > Salmonidae > Thymallus > Thymallus thymallus. The sequence continues at coordinate 21,462,488 of CM042380.1, read as the reverse complement.
ATTTTATCCCTGATGTCCTTACACAGCTCTCTGGTCTTGGCCATTGTGGAGAGGTTGGAGTCTGTTTGATTGAGTGTGTGGACAGGTGTCTTTTATACAGGTAACGAGTTCAAACAGGTACAGTTAATACAGGTAATGAGTGGAGAACAGGAGGGCTTCTTAAAGAAAAACTAACAGGTCTGTGAGAGCCGGAATTCTTACTGGTTGGTAGGTGATCAAATACTTATGTCATGCAATAAAATGCTAATTAATTATTTAAAAATCATACAATGTGATTTTCTGCATTTTTGTTTCAGATTCCGTCTCTCACAGTTGAAGTGTACCTATGATAAAAATTACAGACCTCTACATGCTTTGTAAGTAGGAAAAACTGCAAAATCGGCAGTGTATCAAATACTTGTTCTCCCCACTGTACGTTCAAGTCATTAAAAAACATTTTTCAACCATTCCACAGATTTCATGTTAACAAACTATAGTTTTGGCAAGTCGGTTAGGACATCTACTTTGTGCAACAATTGTTTACAGACAATATTTCACATATAATTCACTATACATACACTATGTTGACTGTGCCTTTAAACAGCTTGGAAAATTCGAGAAAATGATGTCATGGCTTTAGAAGCTTCTAATAGGCTAATTGACATAATTTGAGTCAATTGGAGGTGTACCTGTGGATGTATTTCAAGGCCTACCTTCAAACTCAGTGCCTCTTTGCTCGACATCATGGGAAAACCAAAAGAAATCAGCTAAGACCTCAGAAAAAAAGTGGTAGACCTCCAAAAGTCTGGTTCATCCTTTGGAGCAATTTCCAAATGCCTGAAGGTACCACGTTCATCTGTACGAACAATAGTACACAAGTATAAACACCATGGGACCACGCAGCCGTCATACCGCTCAGGAAGGAGACGCGTTCTGTCTCCTAGAGATGAACGTACTTTGGTGCGAAAAGTGAAAATCTATCCCAGAACAACTGCAAAGGAAATTGTGAACATGCTGGAGGAAACAGGTACAAAAGTATATATATCCACAGTAAAATTAGTCCTATATCGACATAACTTGAATGGCCGCTCAGCAAGGAAGAAGCCACTGCTCCAAAACCGCCATAAAAAAGCCAGACTACAGTTTGCAACTGCACATGGGGACAAACAGTGCTTTTTGGAGAAATGTCCTCTGGTCTGATGAAACAAAAATAGAACTGTTTGGCCATAATGACCATTGTTATGTTTGGAGGAAAAAAGGGGAGGCTTGCAAGCCGAAGAACGCCATCCCAACTGTGAAGCACGGGGGTGGCAGCATCATGTTGTGGGAGTGCTTTGCTGCAGGAGGGACTGGTGCACTTCACAAAATAGATGGCATCATGAGGAAGGAAAATTATGTGGATATATTGAAGCAACATCTCAAGACATCAGTCAGGAAGTTAAAGCTTGGTCGCAAATGGGTCTTCCAAATGGACAACGAACCCAAGCATACTTCCAAAGTTGTGGCAAAATGGCAAAGCCCTTACCTCAATCCTATAGAAAATGTGTGGGCAGAACTGAAAAAGCGTGTGCGAGCAAGGAGGCCTACAAACCTGACTCAGTTACACCAGTTCTGTCAGGAGGAATGGGCCAAAATTCACCCAGCTTATTGTGGGAAGCTTGTGGAAGGCTACCCGGAACGTTTGACCCAAGTTAAACAATTTAAAGGCAATGCTACCAAATATTAATTGAGTGTATGTAAACTTCTGACCCACTGGGAATGTGATGAAAGAAATCAAAGCTGAAATAAATCATTCTCTCTACTATTATTCTGACATTTCACATTCTTAAAATAAAGTGGTGATCCTAACTGACCTAAAACAGGGAATTTTATTAGGATCAAATGTCAGGAATTGTGAAAAACTGGGTTCAAATGTATTTGGCTAAGGTGTATGTAAACTTCCGACTTCAACTGTACAGCACCCAATGTCACAGGAAGGCCAAAAAGATCATCAAGGACATCAACCACCCGAGCAACTGCCTGTTCACCCCACTATCATCCAGAAGGTGAGGTCAGTACAGGTGCATTAAAGCTGGGACCGAGAGACTGAAAAACAGCTTCTATCTCAAGGCCATCAGACTGTTAAATAGCACTAGCCGGCTACCACCCGGTTAATGGAACACTACGTGTTATTTCATATGTATATACTGTACTCTACTGTATTTTAGTCAATGCCACTCTACAATTGCTCATCCTAATATTTATATATTTCTTAATTCCATTCTTCCGTTCCCCTTTAAACAACAATGAGCCTTTTAGTAGGTCAAAGGAGTAAATTAACCAGAGTATTTCCTCAGTGTGACAAATCCATGTTTGTTTTTTGGTTTGGGGAGTAAAATAGTGTGTTTTACTGCTGACCAATAGATGGCAGCCTTGTCACAGCTTAGTGATGACCCTGTATCTCTCAGTTGTTTGACCGTTACAGTACTTGGATAACATTATATAGGTTTGAGGGTTTTCCCCACATGCAGCCATGTTTTATTTTAAACTGACTGTGGACACAATCATTAGAATATTATATCACTCAGTGTATCTCCATCTTACATATAGTGTCATTTGGATCTGGATAGAATGTGGAGTGGAATGGAACACCAGTCAGTATTGCAGCATTGTAAATAAAGTAGTCCTACAAGATATGAAAGACTTGATATTCTGGCTCATATTATCACACTCCTATATGTGGACAATACAGAAGACATTGAACTGCTACACCAGCCCTCTCTTTTTTTACACACACACACACATTTTATTCCATAGCAGTAATTAAGGTGAATACTGAATTCAATCTAAATGCTGGCCATGGGCCAGTGACTGCTTCTCTGAAAGTGTGTGTGCAGGCAGTTTGCAGCAGAGTGAGTAAGGGTACAGTACATCTCTGCAGTCTGCAGACCGTAACTTGCTAATGGAAGTGACAGCTTGCAGGTCACAAAAGAAAGGGAGGGGGAATTGTGCTGACTGCGTGTGCGTATTGGGCATGGAGTGGGTAGAGTTGGGAGCTGGGACAAGACTGCAGTTATGAGAGAAACCTGGCCAGAGATAAAAACTGCAGGACAAACAAACCTCTCCACTGGCACTTGGCTCACAGGTAGCGTGCCTACACATCCCACCAGCCTCCCCCTCTCTGCAAGGGAGGAGGGATTACTGTCCTGAAGAGATTACAGAATAGAAAGAGGGTATTGTTGAGAAGTCATCAGGATATCCACATCACATCGCCATAATGGCCCTGAGCACCTGCCACTTCACTGAATGAGACATTGTTTCAGCTGTGGAATGGAGCAACTCCGCATGGGTCAGCCAAACTAACTGCTTTGTGGACTTCGAAAAGAAGACCAAGTTTGTCATTTTTTGTTGAGGCTTGTCAGAGCATAATGTGAGGATCATTCTGTATCACAACCTCTGTATCACTTTTTGCTCTTTTTTGGGGGGTGATTTTAGCTGGGAACTTAAATGAGAAAATCATTAAACACCTCCTCTAATCTAAGAGGGGCTACAGGAGTGAGAGGCTGGGGGTCGTATACTGTAGGTGTTTGACAGAAATGACCAGAGCTCAACTGGCTAAAAAGAGGAAGGGGACTACAGAAGACTAAAGAGGCTCCATCAGTGACACCTCTTCCAGAGCTGACTCCCCAGCAGGTGTCACCATGCCTTATCACCTGGAGGAAGAGGACCTCAACCAGCCTGTATGGCAGTCTGTACTCTTCTTCTGCTGCAAGGGGATGATCGAGGGTGTCGTGGTCCTACTCTTCATCTGGCTCCTCATACAGGTCCTGTTCACCAATAACCTGGAAGGTACTGCCTCCTTCTCCCATCTGATGGTTCAATGTGTATCATTTATATTGTTCTAATAGTAGGTTACTGTAACCAGTTATGTAGTGGTAAAAAAAAAAGGTGGGTAAACTGTGAATTTCTCTGGATAATTTTGATACGACAAATCATTCATCAATATAATCTAAAATGTACATTTTTAAACAGTATGAATGAATTGCATTTGATGCAAGTCTACTAAAAAGGAAGGCCTAGTTTAGGTAATTAATCAGGTCATTATTATTTATTTTTTTATCTGGACTGAACACACATTCAAACAAACATATGATTTGCAAATGTTTGATATTAAAATATTTTGTTCACATTAATAATTATGTTATGAGCTACACTACAGTAAGTTTTTTGAAGCGCTGAAGAGCACTGGTGTGGATACAATATGTGATGATAAACAATGTATTCATGTACAATACATAAATGTTACACATGAAACCGGTGACAAATTGCAATTTATCACATTTGCTTGGAGAACTCGTTGCCGGAAAACCAAATAAAACCAATTTAAGTTTGAAAGAATGTTTTTTACTACACTTCCTCAATTTTCCAACTTCAATGGATTAGCTAAAACTATTTTGGCCTTTATTATCAACAAAACATATGAATTCATTAACACTAGTAAACAACTAAACTCTATCCTCTCTTTCTGCACCACTGTGCTCTTTCTCTTCCCTGTTTCTTTACTCTCTGTGAAGCAATGTTTTAAATTATTGGCATGATAATTATATGTACTGAATAAATAGACAAGTATATTAGTTGATATTGGGGATTTACAAAACCGGCTAATTTTCAGTTTCTCACACGTAGCTAGCCAGTTTACTAGCTAGCTAACTAGCTAGTTCAGTAGCTAATTAAACAGAGCTACTGCATTTAGCATGCCGGGTGAGCGGAGTTTTCTGTTGGATAGATGAATCAGTGCACGCTTACAAGGCAAATCGAGCATGCGCAGGCGAACATAATGAGCATACTTCGCGTGCGCAATGCTAATGCTGGGAACACGGTAATAAGTAGGTCAACGATAATTAATTAATTGAAAATGTGATTAAACGCTATTTCACAAATGAAAAGTTCCGTAATTTGCGAGTGTTTACCCTCCACTACAACCCTGACTGTAACGCTCATTCATATAGACACTGATCCCATGTACAGATGTACAGTCGTGGCCAAAGGTTTTGAGAATGACACAAGTATTGGTCTCCACAAAGTTTGCTGCTTCAGTGTTCTTAGATCTTTATGTCAGTAGTTACTATGGTACACTGAAGTATAAGTAAGTATTCCATAAGTGTCAAAGGCTTTCATTGACAATGACATTCAGTTTATGCAAAGAGTCAATATTTGCAGTGTTGACCCTTCTTTTTCAAGACCCCAGTCCTCAGCAGTCCAATCCCTGTACCTTTTGCAGAATATCAGTCTGTCCCTTATGTTTTTCCTGGAGAGAAGTGGCTTCTTTGCTGCCCTTCTTGACACCAGGCCATCCTCCAAAAGTCTTTGCCTCACTGTGCGTGCAGATGCACTCACACCTGCCTGCTGCCATTCCTGAGCAAGCTCTGCACTGGTGGTGCCCCGATCCCACAGCTGAATCAACTTTAGGAGACGGTCCTGGCGCTTGCTGGACTTTCTTGGGTGCCCTGACGCCTTCTTGACAACAATTGAACCTCTCTCCTTGAAGTTCTTGATGATCCGATAAATGGTTGATTTAGGTGCAATCTTACCAGCAGCAATATCCTTGCCTGTGAAGCCCTTTTTGTGCAAAGCAATGATGACGGCAAGTGTTTCCTTGCAGGTAACCATGGTTGACAGAGGAAGAACAATGATTTCAAGCACCACCCTCCTTTTCAAGCTTCCAGTCTGTTATTCTGACTCAATCAGCATGACAGAGTGATCTCCAGCCTTGTCCTTGTCAACACTCTCACCTGTGTTAACGAGACAATCACTGACATGATGGCAGCTGGTCCTTTTGTGGCAGGGTTGAAATGCAGTGGAAATGTTTTTGTGGTATTTTCATGTCAAAGAGGGACTTTGCAATTTATTGCAATTCATCTGATCACTCTTCATGACATTCTGGAGTATATGCAATTTGCCATCATCAACACTGAGGCAGCAAACGTTTGGACACGACTGTAGATAGATAGATAGATAGATAGATAGATAGATAGATAGATAGATAGATAGATAGATAGATAGATAGATAGATAGATAGATAGATAGATAGATAGATAGATAGATAGATAGATAGATAGATAGATAGATAGATAGATAGATAGATAGATAGAGTGGGGAGAACAAGTATTTGATACACTGCCGATTTTGCAGGTTTTCCCACTTACAAAGCATGTAGAAGTCTGTAATTTTTGTCATAGGTACTCTTCAACTGTGAGTGACGGAATCTAAAACAAAAATCCAGAAAATCACATTGTATGATTTTTAAGTAATTAATTTGCATTTTATTGCATGACATAAGTATTTGATACATCAGAAAAGCAGAACTTAATATTTGGTACAGAAACCTTTGTTTGCAATTACGGAGATCATACGTTTCCTGTAGTTCTTGACCAGGTTTGCACACACTGCAGCAGGGATTTTGGCCCACTCCTCCATCCAGATCCTTCAGGTTTCGGGGCTGTCGCTGGGCAATACGGACTTTCAGCTCCCTCCAAAGATTTTCTATTGGGTTCAGGTCTGGAGACTGGCTAGGCCACTCCAGGACCTTGAGATGCTTCTTACGGAGCCACTCCTTAGTTGCCCTGGCTGTATGTTTTGGGTCGTTGTCATGCTGGAAGACCCAGCCACGACCCATGTTCAATGCTCTTACTGAGGGAAGGAGGTTGTTGGCCAAGATCTCGCGATACATGGCCCCATCCATCCTCCCCTCAATACGGTGCAGTCGTCCTGTCCCCTTTTGCAGAAAAGCATCCCCATAGAATGATGTTTCACCTCCATGCTTCACGGTTGGGATGGTGTTCTTGGGCTTGTACTCATCCTTCTTCCTCCTCCAAACACGGTGAGTGGAGTTTAGACCAAAAAGCTCTATTTTTGTCTCATCAGACCACATGACCTTCTCCCATTCCTCCTCTGGATCATCCAGATGGTCATTGGCAAACTTGGCTTGAGCAGGGGGACCTTGTGTGCGCTGCAGGATTTTAATCCATGACGGCGTAGTGTGTTACTAATAGTTTTCTTTGAGACTGTGGTCCCAGCTCTCTTCAGGTCATTGACCAGGTCCTGCCGTGTAGTTCTGGGCTGATCCCTCACCTTCCTCATGATCATTGATGCCCTACGAGGTGAGATCTTGCATGGTGCCCCAGACCGAGGGAGATTGACCGTCATCTTGAACTTCTTCCATTTTCTAATAATTGCGCCAACAGTTGTTGCCTTCTCATCAAGCTGCTTGCCTATTGTCCTGTAGCCCATCCCAGCCTTGTGCAGGTCTACAATTTTATCCCTGATGTCCTTACATAGCTCTCTGGTCTTGGCCATTGTGGAGAGGTTGGAGTCTGTTTGATTGAGTGTGTGGACAGGTGTCTTTTATACAGGTAACGAGTTCAAACAGGTGCAGTTAATACAGGTAATGAGTGGAGAACAGGAGGGCTTCTTAAAGAAAAGAGGTCAGGTCTGTGAGAGCCGGAATTCTTACTGGTTGGTAGGTGATCAAATACTTATGTCATGCAATAAAATGCAAATTAATTATTTAAAAATCATACAATGTGATTTTCTGGATTTTCCGTCTCTCACAGTTGAAGTGTACCTATGATAAAAATTACAGACCTCTACATGCTTTGCAAGTAGGAAAACCTGCAAAATCGGCAGTGTATCAAATACTTGTTCTTCCCACTGTAGATAGATAGATAGATAGATAGATAGATAGATAGATAGATAGATAGATAGATAGATAGATAGATAGATAGATAGATAGATAGATAGATAGATAGATAGATAGATAGATAGATAGATAGATAGATAGATAGATAGATAGATAGATAGATAGATAGATAGATAGATAGATAGATAGATAGATAGATAGATAGATAGGTACTTTATTGATCCCCCGAGGGGGAAATTTCTTTGTCAAGCAGCTACAACAAAACACAGGGCAGGTGCAAAATGCCACAACGAAAGTACACAAAAGACAGATACATGGTACATGATACATAGAGCGGCAGTATGTAAAAGTATAGAAATACAAGATATCTGGAGTGCAAAAATAAAAATCTATAAAAAGACATTGCATAGTTGGCTGAATATGTACACTATACTTTGGTGGATGTTGGATGGTTAACTATACTATACAGGTCGATGGCAGAGAAATACTTCAGTAGCTAAAAATGTATGTATGATATGAGCGAGGGTAATAATAGTTTACTTAATTGACAGACTGGCTAAATTAACAGGTAAGTGAACATTTTGCATGGTTAAACTAGCTGTACAGGTAAGTATACAGTTATATTTACAGATAAGTGAATACTTGCATGGTTACACAAACTGTACAGGTAAATGACAGGGAGAGATACTTTAATAGCTAGATGTGTGTATGATATAATTTGGGGTAATAATAGTAATTCCCTTAAAATACAGTCCTTAGTGCGCAGGGTTTAATTACAGACAACTGCACGTATTGCACATTCGATATACTAAAAGCAATGAGAAAAGGTGCAACTGACAGGATATTAATATGCATTCCTGAGTGAATGCCTACGTAAGTTAGGTCCAAGAATTACTAGCAATATTGCACGTGATATAACAACTGTACATGAGTATGTATATACAGACCTGCATGAATAAATAGGTCCTGAGTGAATGAGTGCTGACGGACCTGAGTTACTCACGGATGGATGCATAATTGTTAAACTAGGTCCTAGCACTACAACAGTTCCAGATCTATATAATGCCGGTGAGGCATTATATAGTCTAATAGCCGCCGGCAGGAAGGACTTCCTGTAGTGCTCTCTGGCACACCGTGGTGGGATCAGTCTGTGACTGAAAGTGCTCCTCTGCGTCATAACCATAGCGTGCAGAGGGTGGGTGACGTTGTCCATGGTGGCCAGCAGTTTGGCCAGGATCCGTCTCTCCGCCACCTCCTCTAGAGTGTCAAGGCTCATCCCCAGGACAGAGCTAGCCTTCCTGATCAGCTTATTTACCCGAGAAGCATCACCGGCTTTGATGTTTGCTCCCCAGCACACCACTGCAAAAAAGATGGCACTGGCAGACTGGTAGAAGGTATGCAGTAGTTTACTGCACACATTGAAGGACCTGAGCCTCCTCAGAAAGTAGAGTCGGCTCTGGCCCTTTTTGTACAGGGCCCCGGTGTTACCAGCCCATTCCAGCCTGTTGTCCATATGGACTCCCAGGAACTTGTATGACCCAACCATTTCCACATCCATCCCCTGTATAGGGACTGCAGTCAGTTGTGCCTTGGTTCTCCTGAAGTCCACCACCATCTCCTTTGTTTTGCTGATGTTGAGCTGAAGGTGGTTCTGCTCACACCACAACACAAAGTCACTGATTGTGCTCCTGTACTCCTCCTCCTGCCCACCCCTGATGCACCCTACAATTGCAGAGTCATCCGAGAACTTCTGTAGGTGGCATGTTCCAGAGTTATATCTGAAGTCCGAGGTGTAGAGGGTGAACAGGAAGGGGGACAGGACCGTTCCCTGGGGGGCCCCTGTGTTGCTAACTGCCCGTTCTGACACACAGCTCTGTAGTCGCACAAATTCCGGTCAGGTAGTCCGTGACCCAGGAGACTAAGGGTGCTTCCACTTTCATCCTCCTCATCTTCTCACCCAGTAGCAGGGGCTGAATGGTATTGAAGGCACTGGAGAAGTCAAAAAACATAACCCTCACAGGTCCTTTATCCTTCAGACTGGGGGTCTGGGCTCTGAGAGGTCCAGGGCCTTTAACCTTCAGACTGGGGGTCTGGGCTCTGATGCCTCACATCAACACAATCATCCCAGACACCCTGGACCCACTCCAATTCCGCATACCGCCCCAACAGATCCACAGATGACACAATCTCTATTGCACTCCACACTGCCCTCTCAAATCGGGGCGACAGGTAGGCTAGCAGTTAAGAGCGTTAGAACAGTAACAGTGACTTCCCAGTTCAAATCCCAGAGACGCAAGGTGAAAACATATGCCGTTCTGCCCTTGAGCAAGGCAGTTAACCCCCAACAACAACTGCTCCCCAGGCACTGATGACGTGGATGTCAATTAAGGCAGCCCCCCGCACCTCTCTGATTCAGAAGAGTTGGGTTAAATGCGGAGGACACATTTCGTTTGAATGCATTCTGTTGTTTCTGACTACGTATCCCCTTTCCCATTGACCAAGCTGGACAAAAGGAATACATTTACATTTACATTTTAGTCATTTAGCAGACGCACTTATCCAGAGCGACTTACAAATTGGTGCCTATCTAATACCTATGTAAGAATGCTGTTCATTGACAAGGTGGAGATTATAAGAGAACATGGCCATTATTTGACCAACAGTGTCAAATAATAATCACAGCGGTTGTAGAGGGTGCAACAGGTCAGCACCTCAGGAGTAAATGTCAGTTGGCTTTTCATAGCCAAGCATTCAGAGGTTGAGACAGCAGGTGAGGTAGAGAGAAATAGAGAGAGAGAGGGAGAGTCGAAAACAGCAGGTCCGGGACAAGGTAGCACGTCCGGTGAACAGGTCAGTGTTCCAGAGCCGCAGGTCAGGGTTCCACTGGAGCAGCAGCACGACCAGGTGGACTGGGGACAGCCAGGAGTCATCAAGCCAGGTAGTCCTGAGGCATGGTCCTAGGGCTGATGTCCTCCGGGAGGGGAGGGAGAAAGGGATAGAGAGAGAAAATTAGAGGGAGCACCCTTAAATTCACACAGGACACCAGATAAGACAGGATAATTACACCAGATATAACAGACTGTCCCTAGCCCCCCAGCACATAGAATATTGCAGCATAGATACAGGATGCTGAGACGGAGGGGTCGGGGAACACTGTGGCCCCGTCCGACGATACCCCTGGACAGGGCCAACCAGCCAAGATAACCCCACCCACTTTGCCAAAGCACAGCCCCCACACCACTAGAGGGATATTAACAGACCACCAACTTACTACCCTGAGACAAGGCTGAATATAGCCTATGAAGATCTCCTCCACCGCACGAGTCTGAAGGGGCGCAAGACAGGACAGGAAGATCACGTCAGTGACTCAACCCACTCAAGATGAGTATAGCGGGGGAAAAAAGGCTGTCCTGAGGGGGAATGGAAGAGCACTAGTAAGCCAGTGACTCAGCCCCCGTAATAGGGTCAGAGGCAGAGAATCCAAGTGAAGTGAGGGGAGTTAGCAAGGGCGGTTCGTTATTCCCGTGCCTTGCCTTTCACCTTCGCACCCCTGGGCCAGACTACAGTCAATCTTAGGACCTACTGAAGAGATGAGTCTTCAGTAAAGACTTAAAGGTGTCTCTCATATGGATAGGCAGACCATTCCATAAAAATGTTGCTCTATAGGAGAAAGCCCTGCCTCCACTCAGTTTATTATCGGTCTATTATCTATCCTGTTGCCTTGTCATGTTGCCCCTACCTATTGGTACATGGCTCCCTCGATTGCCTCATGCCCCTGCATATCGATTTGGTGTTGGCGCTCCCTGTAAATAGCCATGTTATTTTTACTTGTCATTGTTGTTTGTTGTTCACTGTGTATTTATTCCTGATGTCACTATTTCTATTTGTATTTTGTATTTTATCTTTGTCTCTGTATCGTTGGAAAAGGAATCCTAAGTAAGCATTTCACTGTTCGTAAACCTGTTGTTTACGAAGCATGTGACAAATTAAATATGATTTGATTTACCATCAATATCAGTATCTCAGTAGCTACTGACTAGCCAGTAAGCTTGCAAACTATTCAACAATGTGAGCATATTTTCCTCTAAAATATATTAGCTACACTCTTGAATAATGCAACAATTCACAAGCATTTGCAGACAATAAGGGTTTATTTTCTTGTTAGCTAAATGTAGCTTGCAAGACAATAATATGCTAGCTAGTAACATTAGCATATCAAACATTGAAGAGGAGGAGGAGACGATGAATATGACGAGTCTCCTCTCTAGCCCAGTTAGCTACCATTGATTTTCCCACTGGCCAGCTCTGCAAGCACTATAATCTCAAAATACGTTTGTTACTCACCTGCGTGGAAGTAGCCCATGTGTTAGTAGCCCATGTGTGTTATGGGTGCAAGATGGCACGTTGATGCCATTGGGGGTTTGCCCCACCAAGATTTACATGCTTAAATCACCACTGAGTACAATGTACACACACACATATTTTTACAGTTTGTGAGTGTGTGATAAGAAAAATGGTATAAACGTGTATAAACAATGCCATGTTGCATTGAATCTTGCTGTTGGAAAACCACATCAGTGCCTGACTTTCGGCTGTTGCAGATACACCTCCCCCGACTTTACTCGACTTTCGTCTGCAGTCGGTTGCTTTAGCCTTGCTATTCAAACACGCCCAGTATATGTGGTGCTGCTCATGGCAACATCATCTAGCTGAGTCTACCTTTAAATAATAAATACAATCTTAACCGTGCACCCAATGTGACCTTCCAGATTCAGAGGCTTGAAACCCTTATTAGGAAAAAAGCTTGAAAACCCCATTAGTTGTATTTTATTTGAGTTCGTTTTCGAGTCAAATATAGTAGTTGCAGTATTGTTTTCACTTTACTAAATTGCTTTTTCATGATTAGTTTTCAGTTTAGTTTCAGTTTTACTTTAATATTATAACATTGGTACATACCGGGCGTGACTACAGTAAATTACGATAATTGCTCAGCGAAACTTTCTGGAGAGGCGCCTGAGACAGCGTTTTCCATCACCATCAGCAAAAAAAATAATTATGGAATTTCTCGTCGAACAATGGTGTCGCATCCCTCCGATAGATTTCCGCAATATACAATCTATGCTTAAATTGCATGGTGGCCCAATGCGCTATTAAGAAACGTTATATTGGTGTTTACTTTATGTTTACTTTACTTTATGTAGATTAAAATAAAGTTCCTATCTATAAAATTAGGCAGAATTCTGTATTTTTGGCTGGTGTCAAAATGACCCCAAATGACTTTTTTTTTTAAAGTGCATATTTTGATTCACTAAACAATGATTTAGATTTGTTAAGAACAAGTTGATTGACTATGATCAAAAATATGCATCTGGGGTCAAAATAACCCCAGTCGGTAGTATGAGAGTTAACTAGGTTCGTGGCTATTTATAAAACCTGAAATATTGTTGAGATTGCTCTAATGTGCATGATGTACCTTTCAAACATCAGTGACTGTTAGTCTGGTAGCTCTGCTGATTGAGCAATAAGAACACACATTCTTACACTGTTAAACTGAGCTAAATTGGTTATAATTAGATTTATGCCTGCCTATTCATCTGTACTCACTGAACAGATTATATAGCTCCCACGCAAACACTTTTGTTCACAAAATGCTTTAGGCAAGGCAGTGTTGTTCTGTTGATCTATAGTGATTACATTTTTTTACTGTATGGCCATGATAATATTCAAAGCATTTCATTCATAGCACAACACACATGCTTCGTAAACAATCAAACTCTAACTCTAAACTATATGATGTGTGCTGCCATCAGCATGCAGGCTTGCCCATTCTTTCCATGGAGATTTTCAAAGCTAAGAGAGGCAGGTAGCCTAGTGGTTAGAGCTTTGGAGCAGTAACTGTAAGGTTGCTGGTTTGAACACCCAAGCAGACAAGTTGAAAAACCTGTTGATTTGTCCTTGAGCAATGTTCTGACCCTGTAGGTAGGCTGTCATTGTAAATAAGAATTTGTTCTTACCTGACTTGCCTAGTTAAATAAACTAAGGAAATATTGACCTTTTCATCCTCATAAAGGTTTACAGAGCGTAAAAGTGCATGTTAAAAGGTCGTATGAAATTATAACCATACAGTAGTTGCTTGGGCAACTGCAGTCTAGAAGGCTTGACAGCTGTGATGACATGATGGAGTGTCTTTATGTGAATATGTGATAACTAATTGGATTTGCTCTATCTTGTATGAAGAGATAATGTGATCTGAGAGGGTCCGACAACACACGCACGCACACACAAACAGACAGTTACAATGATTAGTCATCCACATCTCAAAAGAGTCAGGGAAGCGTCTTCACAGACAAAGAGGATTAGGTTGCATTTTCTGCCCAAAGCGAAGAGCCTGCATACTCTAACTAGATATTCCTTACTGTCTTTTCCTATACAAGGGGAGATACATTAGAAAGGGGATCATATTGCGTGTGTGTGTTTGTTGGTTTGTTGGTTTGTGTGTGTGTGTGTGTGTCCATGTCGAATGTGGGAGGGAAATGGGGAGGGGTTGGCAGAGAGTGGGAGAGGTAGTTGCAGATAATGGGAGATGGCCATCTCTAAGTACTATGTGGGCAAAATGCCTTTACCATTTAATAAAGGATACGTGAGATTTGAGGAAAGACAGCTTTCTTGGCGCAGTCTATGGTCTTTCACTTGAGTCATATACAGAGAGTGTGTGGGTGTTTGTGTGTGTGTGTATGTGCGTGTGTGTGTGTGTATTCTCTAATTAGGCAACACTGTTTAATGATTATTGAATTGATGTCTTAAAACTTCAGATTTGCTTAATTAATAACTTTATCTCACTTCATTCGTATCAAGCTACTTTTTTATTAGGTCATATTGTCAATAAGATATACGATGATAATTAGCAGCAATAGTTTACTTTTTAGTCCAGCATATCCTCCCACGGACTCCCACGTATAGAATAGGAAGAAAAGGTTAGTCACCGACCCCTCTGATTGGCTTAAAGGGAGCCGGTCTGACACGTCAATGCAGAGAGCCACGGTGCAAAGGAAATTCCCAGTGCGCGTGCAGGACAAAACGGGAATGGACCTCACTCACAAACCGGGTTCACATTGATGCCGGTGGAATATTAAAATAAAATAAGAAAAATGACGCAATATGCTCTTGGAGGTAAGAAACATAATAATCATTTTGGTCAGAGTTCTGTTGCACTTTGAAAGTCAAGTTTAGTTGATATGAGCTATGTCCTATTGTATAATATCTGAATTTGCGTGTCTTCATCTCAAGGTTGAAAAAATAACAAGCTTAATACTTTATGAAAAACAGATCTCAGTTTATTCATTTAAATACAGTAACGTTGTGATACACCTTTTAATAGATTTAATTTAAGAATTAACACAATCATTTAAAATCATGAAAATCATACAAATTCGATTGTGGAAGCTAAACATGGTTAATGTTCTGGTGTAGTGTATGTAAATACGGTTATAAATGCATACATTTTGCTTTATAAAATAATGTATTAAATAGTAATTGTAGTCTCTTTTTGATATGTAGTGGTTTAGCAGCCCATGTAATGCAAAGAGACACAGGAAATCAAAGGTGTCTGTTTTAGAATTTATAGAGACCAATAGATTTCCTTGTAGTCATATTAGCATAGGAATTAGTTGGAGCAGTTCTTTATAAGGGCCTTCATCAATACATTAATATGAGTCATTGCCTCCACTTTAGAGATTTATGTAAACTGGCTAAACAAAATCATCCCTGACCCTGTAATGTCTAATAACACCAGCTTGAAGGATACTGTATTTAATTTGAGGTAACATAGACTGCATAACAATTGTTCTATTAGACTAGTAGCTATCTTATCATTCCTGGACTCAGGAATGACTAAAATGGACCCAGGCAATAAATTACACCAAGCAATAATCTTTTTCCTGATAAGTATCATCGGCTCACTGTCCACAGTAGAGAGCCTTCACATTTCCACCCACCTTCTGGCCACGATAATGCCTCTGAATGACCCATTCCCCAGTGAGTTATGATCAGGGTGATCTCTGGTTCACATTCTCCTTGAAAAGGGCAATTTTGTCATAGCTTTTCATTCTCAATCAAACAGATTGGGCTTGATGGATGAGTCATAGTTAAGAGACTGTCTGTCACCAAGAGTATACGTTACATTTTGGTGAATGAAAAAGCAACTTATTCTCTTTATAGTGCATTGATTGGGACTAGGGCCCTGGTCAAAAGTAGTGCACTATAGAGGTAATGGTACCATTTCAGACATCCCTTGGTGTCCCAATTACATTGCTTATAAATCTGTAGTCAGTGTGATGAGATGAGATGAGAGCTGATATTGCCTCCTACACATGTACTAAGCCTCATTGAAAGCAGGAAATGTGACTCCACCGCATTCAGTTCAGTCTGCTGCTCTGGTTTAAATCAAAGCCCATAATTTCCATTTCCAAAACAGAACAATTAGTTAGGATTAGGACGCAAAGACATTTCCTGTTTAATCTCATAATGGATGATGTGTGTAGAAACATAATATGTTAAGGGCTGTATTGGCAAATAAATAAGGTAAGTATACTTTTTTTTCAATGATTCATAATGAATAGGAGCAAATTGATAGGTGCTTCTCTCTCGCTCGCTCTCGCTCTCACTCTCTACGTTTTTGAGTCACTAATGTAATTGAAACGTAACCCCTCCTGTGTCCAGTCCATCTGCAGATTCTGCTGGCAGTGGGTCTGGCAGTGTTCTGCTTCTGCCTGGTGCTGGGCTGTCTGCTGTGTTGGCGGAGAGGGAAGTATCATCCCCCAGAGGACAAAGAGGCTGCTCTGTCCCCTTCCTCAGCAACGTGTGTCACGCTGACCCCCTCCTCCGGCACCTTACCCATCAAGCAGCAGTATGAGGAGCTAGACGGGGATATCCTGGACCTCCCCTCCCCCAATAGCAGCTCCTCCCCCTCTGAGAATGACCTCACCGCACTGCCCTTTGAACCTCGTCCCCGGTCGTCCTCCTCCGAGCTGAGGTCCTCCCCCAGGTCCTGCTTCCCCATGCGTCGCCTCAGCACGCCGGCTGTGTCCTCCTCCTCCTCCTCCCACTACAAGCCTTCAGGCCGCGCCTCCCTGCCCTCCATCCCCAAACTGGGCCTAGTCTCCAAGACCCGTCGGGCGCTGGAACGCCGCTGCACCGTGACCAGTGACAACTTCCTGTACAGCGAACAGAGCCGCCTGACCAGCCCTGGCAGTGCCATGCCCCCCCCTGGCCCTCAGGGGGAGCTGTTCCAGCCACAGTACGGCTCCAGCTCCAGCTCCCTATCCAACCCCACCAAGCCTGCTCCTCTCCTGCACTTCTCCCTGCTCTTCTCCCTGGCACGGGGCACTCTCACCACCAACATCATGGGCCTGTCCGGGGCTGCACGGCGGCGCAGTGGGGTGTTCGTACGAGCCAGCCTGCCCCCGCTCTGCCCCTCACCCCAGCAGGGGGCGTCTCGGCGGCCCAGCCTCAGCCCAGAGAGACAGTGCCAGAGCCTTGTGCTACAGGTGGGCTCTGTGGAGGAGCTCCGAGCCTGCACCCTCCGGCTGGCTGTGTTCAGCAGGGACTTCTCAGGCCTGAGAGAGACAGCGCTGGGGGAGCTGGAGATGCCTTGTGGGGAGATGGACTGGGAGCCCGACACAACTGTCACCTACACCAGGGAGCTCACCCCGACCAGGAGTAGGCTGAAAAAGGTAAAACATTATGCCTGTCATTATACAAGCCTAGAGCACTATCATAGAAATAGAACAACATATATATATTCCTAGTCATTCTATTTCTATGTGTACTATAGCCTCACAATCACTATCAAAACATTTCCCCACCATCTTTGACCTCTTTTTCCAGTTAACTTTACACACAGCAAAACTACACACACTTTTACTTTGAATAGCCCATATCATGTTTTATCTATTAGGGAATGTGTCAGGCTAGTGTAATCAGAACATGTCTGGGCCAGCGGCCATTAGCAGTTTTTCCACTGTTGTTGGATGTGGTGATATTGCAGTTTGTGACTGGAGAGCAAACATGTGGAGTGCAGTGAGCAGTGTGCCATGTCCTCTGTGGTGCTGTGGCACCTCTGCCAGAAGGCATTACTGACAGCCTGAGCTGGCGAGGGTGTGGGTGAGAGGGACAGAGCTAGGCCCCAGGCGCTGGGCTGAGCAGGCATGGTGATGTATGAATGGGCATTATGTAGACACCATGTCTTATCAGTGGATCTCCTCTTGGTGAAGCTGG
Organism: Thymallus thymallus; assembly: GCA_023634145.1. Classification (NCBI taxonomy): domain Eukaryota; kingdom Metazoa; phylum Chordata; class Actinopteri; order Salmoniformes; family Salmonidae; genus Thymallus; species Thymallus thymallus. The sequence continues at coordinate 21,444,556 of CM042380.1, read as the reverse complement.
ATGGCAGCATGCAGGCGCCTCTGATCTCAGCTACAAGGTACAGAGAGATGTCATGCATACTGCACATGTGGATGTGGGAAACTTCACATGTATGAAGCTCAGTGAGTTATCACCCAATAAGAAAACAAATAGAAGTAGAGAAATAGTAGCTGATAGGTGGTGTGATGATGATGTTGTTGTTGTGATACCTAATGGTACTGTAGTGGTGCAATGAGATCAGATCTAAGTCGCCATATTACTGTAATCCGTTAGCATTATAACACTATTGTTGACATCATATGGGAGGCCAGTGACTGACGTGGCATGGGTTTTGGAGCTGGTGCAGAGTACCAAAGGACCAAAGTAATGTACCCTCACAGACAGGGTGGTCACTTTAGGTTTGTGACGTCCGGAACCAATGGGTTCGTCAGGCCACTTACATGTTACTCAGAATTTGACTGCAATGTCATGCTTTAGTCTGAGGGGACATTGGTAGCCCTTGTCCTAGCTGAGTCACAAAGATACAGATAGAGGCAGTCAAGACAATTATTGGAATTGGATGAATATGCTAGTGTGTGGTTGTAGAAAAACAACTATTCAAAAATACTGTGTTGAGTTGAGTGACACAGAGTGAGGTCTCTTGGGCAAAATGAATAGTGACTGAGAGACAGAGCGAGTGAAGTGAATCTCCCTTGTTGAGTGATCTCCCATTAGACTCCACTGGTCTCACAAACACAGGCAGGCTCACAGTTGCATGCTCACTAGGTCTGGGCCCAGGGTGCACCAGCTCTAAATAAGCAGCTAATGAGAATCATTATGCTTTTATGACATGAATGTCATGGGGGCTGTAAAAGACTATATTCACATGTATATCTTTTTTACCCCCTTTTTCAATTACGATCTTGTCTCATTGCTGCAACTCCCCAACCGGCTCGGGAGAGGTGAAGGTCGAGTCATGCGTCCTCCGAAACATGACCCGCCAAACCTCGCTCCTTAACTTCTGCCCGGTTAACCCGGAAGCCAGCTGCACCAATGTGTCGGAGGAAACACTGTTCAACTGACGACCGAAGTCAGCCTGTAGGCACCCGGCCCGCCACAAGGAGTCGCTAGAGCACGATGAGCCAAGTAAAGCCCCCGACTAAACCTTCCCCCAACCAATTGTGTGCCGCTCTATGGGACACCCGGTCACGGCCGGTTGTGACACAGCCTGCGATCAAACCCAGGTCTGTAGTGACGCCTCAAGGACTGCGATGAAGTGCCTTAGAACGTTACACCACTCGGAAGGCCTGATTCACATCTTAAGGATGATAATTTAGCGGCAACAACATGTCCTTCTTTTTACCCTGTGTTTTCTACTTCAGTCACTTTGGGACACAAATAAACAATATCTGCTTAGTAAAACAACACAAAAACAACACACTGTGTTCCTCTCTTCTTGTTGTTAACTCAGTCTCTCCCCTCCCAGAGTATGAGTTCCCAGGAGACGTTGGGTCGTAGGAAGAGTTCACTCTGTGCTTCTCCACGTGCCCTGGGTCAGCTCTTCATTCTGCTGCAATACCAGACACTGGCCCACCGCATCAAGGTTATGGTCCGCAAGGCTGAGAACCTGGCCAAACTCTCCCGGCTGCCAGGAGCAGCAGGTATGACATGTTCATTTAGCTTTTACCCCAAGCAACATACAGTGATACACATGCAGGAACCAATACTACAACTCTGGTGTTGCCAGCACTATGCTTTAGGCCTCTGAGCCATTATTTAGAACCACCCCAGTTAAGCCCATGACCTCACAATCCCATATCCAGTCCCAGCCACAGTACAAGCCTTAGTCACAGTCATATTCCCAGGCCCCTTCCGCCCTGATTGAGCTCCTTATGAGATTACAGATACTGATGGGCCTCCTGTCATTTCCCCCCTCTCTCTCTCTCTCTCTCTCTCTCTCTCTCTCTCTCTCTCCTCTCTCTCTCTCTCTCTCTCTCTCTCTCTCTCTCTCTCTCTCTCTCTCTCTCTCTCTCTCTCTCTCCGTTGTTCATGTTGATTGTTGCTCTGATGTCCCTACAGATCACTACGTAGTCATCAACCTGCGTCAGGATGGGAAGGTGATCAGTACTAAGGAGACCAAAGGGGCGGGAGGACACAACGCTGTGTGGAACGCTCCCTTTCTCTTTGACCTGCCTGTTGGTGACATCACTCAGCTGCCTCTTGCTCTGGAGTTCATCATCATGCAGGTAGGAATGACTCAGTGGTGAGGAATAAGGAGAGTGCAACCACGGATAATGTAATAACAGATAATGTAATAACTTGTTTGTTCACATTTTTTATTACATCCTCAATTATTAAGTCTTCCATCAAATGTATCTTATGTGCATTTGCTTCTTACAACTATCTGTATGTTATTTCTCTGCAAAATAAATGTCTCAGACTTCACCTTACTGAATATGGTCAGAGAGCAACCAATGAAACATCTATCTCTCCAACAGGGGCGGCTCTACACGAAAAGCAGCATGCTGGGCCGTGTATTGATTGGCTGCAAGGCCCCGGAGGCAGGACAGGGACACTGGAGAGACATGTGCAGTCAGAGACAGGCGGAGACAGTGCAATGGCACCCAATCACACCAGATGTATTTTAGGACTTTATAACTGACCTTATGGAGGTGTCAGGAGGGTCAGGACGTTGCTGGAGAGAGGACAGGTGATAGAGGGCCTGCCAGACTAATGGGATACACACAAAGGACGGACAGCAAATGGACTATCGGTGGTGGCACCCGTAAACATATTGTGATGTCATTGCATTTAGACTTGTAGTATCTGATACTTACTGTTCCACACTGCCCTAACAGTGAGATACAGGCCACAGGACGGACTGCCACTACTGCTGTATGATACCAGTTGCATGGATTTGTGTTATATGTTGGTGCTGTTTGTATCATAGAGAAAAATCTGTCAGTCCCACACATCTTTAAAGCTTGAATCCTTAATTGAAACAACAGCAAAGCGGCCACCCGACCAGTGTTTTGGTAAAAAGCTGAGGAGTGAGCCTGGAGGAAGATAACCACTCTCAAATTCATAGTCAGGACTGAACGCCATGATATCAACATTATTGTTTAAACCATGTTTTGAGGCTATGCAAAGTTTGTTTACATTTACGTTGTTTACAAACATTTGAGGTAAACAAGCTTATATTTTGGGTTCTGATGGGGTACGACAGTTGAAATAAGCTCATGAGGCATTTACAAGTTATCTTTTTCAAGAATCAATGGGTATATTCTGTATCATTCATTTATAAGTCCAAAAATGGATGTAGAAACTAAGGATTCCAGCTTTAAGGACCATTGTCTGAATTTGCTCTACTGTCAATGATTCTTTAGTCATGGCCAAAACACTTCTTAAGTCATGGCCAAATCACTTGTTCTTGTGGTTTACTGTGACTTTCTATGTCAGTATTTGTCCTCAGCAGTGATCTCTGCTTGCTTTGTTTGTGTTGTGCTCTTGTGGTACATGTGGTCTTGCATGATTGGGATCTTTGCCAGACATGAGCGTTATTGAAAAAGGGATATTGATCCCCATGCGCTATACTCTGTCAAGCGCTACTCATCCACCATCCACTGTGGCTCTCCAGGAGCTGTCGCAGGATGATAACAGACATATGTGCAGTACTTGTATAGGTGTTTGCCTGAATCATTACATACCATAAGTCTTTACCTGGATATGATCAAGCCTGTACGAGAGAATCACTCGAAACACCTTCATGAAGACAGGAGTCTGAAAAGCCATTTGCGTACATCAATCAGCCATCAATTGATTACTGTAACTATGTAAGCATGCCTTTTATGGGATTTATACTGTACACATTCTGTCATGGGACTTTCATTTCTTTTAATCAGCATTGACAAATAGAATGCCTGTCTTGTATTGCTAAAATTGCATATTTATGCCTTTGCTTTTTAGCAGAGAAAGCTCTCACAGTTGACATGAATTAAAGTGATGTGATGAAGATGCCATATGTTCTGTCATATGTATAGATAGCATATGTTCCATGCACTAGAATATTCCATGCACCTAACACTATTACAACAAATAATACCACAGTTGACTAGATATGGAAAGAGATGTGTGGAAAACCTGTAGAACTCAATCTTCAGTCATCGCCATTGTTTCTTATATAGTGCTGATGGTATGCCTTTTGATGGTTATAAATATCCATATGTAACAGTGTTGCTTCCGTCCCTCTCCTTGCCCCAATTTGTGCTCAATCCAGGGACTCTCTGAACACATAAACAACTGCCCCGCACAAAACAACTACTGTACTTCAAGGTCTCAGAGTGAGTGATGTCACGAATTGAAACGCTACTAGCGTGCACCGCTAACTAGCAAGCCGTTTCACACTGGTTACACATAGATTAAATTGAACGTGCAAAAATGATGTAATCCAACACCTAGGTTGCTCTTATGCCATGTTTGATGATTATTCAGAGAGCCATCACAATTTGTAAAAGAAAAAAAAAAAGAAAAAGGGATATTTTTGTATCGCAGTGGGTTAGTCGGCTGGAAAGATCTTCTCACTTAATTACCTGCATCATACCAACTCAATGAGTCGGACAGCTCCGCTGCCCTTTCTACTGCTGTATGTGCCAAAGAAATCGTGGTTCTGGATATCAGTTCATAGCTCAATCACTTATATAGCACTTACATTTAATATGACAGACAGGACATCTTTACTGTTGAATGGTCTATGGTGGAGTAGGAGTTGAGAGTTAGAAAAAATATACATTCTATATTGGTTTAATCTAGTAGAAATGAAACATGGCAATGTAAACAGTGAAGGTAAGGTTTGATCTGTGATTTCTATGAAAGTCCACAATGGCATTGTTTAATTTTTCATTTCTCTAATCTGCCACTTTCCCAGGCAAGGTATCGTAATGGGTGTTTGATCATCTGTTCTCATTCCCTTATCTCTGTGTGAACACTAGCTGACCCTGCACAGTAGAAACATACTGTTGACTGCACTACATCTAAACAGAAGTGCAGGTTTCAGGATTATGGTAAAATTACAGAGATTCACAGGATATGACAAAGGTTTTGGATATCTCTGTTTATTTGTAGAGCCAGTATCAACTATTGCTGGAGGTTAACTCTCTGTTACCCTCTAGAGGTTCACCCATTAAAACAGACAGCAATGAAATACGTCTTGAAATATAGTTCATAAGATGTGTTATTCATGTGCTCTAAGAGTCAACACACTCTCATATAATATACAGTACGCCATGCACCCATTTCAGTACTCTCACATTGTGAACATCATCCATATCTAGACATATTAACACACCAATTATCATAATTATAAGTTCTAGAGTGGCCATAATAGGCTGTGGATCCGGTCCCTGGTAGCTGTCTGTCCATTAGCCAGAATCATACAGGCAATACAGACCGGCTGGAGCTGCACCAGTCTCTACAGGTGTGGATGGGAGGTTTAGCCATCAGTGAAAATCAGAACATGACCAGAACATGAGCTTTTTCACTGTCTGTCTGTCTCTCTCTCGCTCTCTCTACTCTCGCCCTCTCTCTCTCTCATTGCGAACTTCAAGCCTATTGATCCTGGTTATGAGTGGAAGCAGAGCAAGGGAAGATCAATATCCTTGGCTCTTGGCAAGGCGGGTAAGACACAGAGGGAGGTGACTCACCTTGAGGGGACAGCTGTTTTTAAGAGAGAGGTTGCTCCCCCCTACCCCACCACCCCCAGAAAGAACAAATTAGTAAGAGGTCGGTGGACGGAGAGTAAAGGTCAGTGAGTGGGTCTCTCAGGGGAGACATAGAGTTAGGCTGAATAGTAGTGTTCACGGTCCACAGAGCAGAGGTTATTTTTGTATATAAAGATCCCCATTAGCTACTGCACATGTAGCAGCTACTCTTCCACATAAAACATACAAATACATGACAAAGTACAGAACATTTAGAGACAAGAACAACATAATATATTACATTACATTCAAATTCAGTTAAAGTAGATCTTTAGAAAGAGGTGCTGTTATACAATGTTTTGTATCTGTTTTTTAAAGCTAAACTAAAAAAAATAAAAAAAACACAGCTGGTGGCAGAGCATTCCGCGATGACACGGCTCTGTACATAACTGAGCGACTCTTTAAATTAGGCTTCCTCCGAGTGAGATGAAAGATGAAGATGAAAGATAATTATAATATATATATACATTACCAGTACATTTTGGACACACCTACTCATTCAAGGGTTTTTCTTTATTTTGTACTATTTTCTACATTGTAAAATAATAGTAAATACATCAAAACAATGAAAAAACACATGGAATCATGTAGTAACCAAAAAAGTGTTAAACAAATCAAGACGTATTTTATATTTGAGATTCTCCAAAGTAGCCACCATTTGCCTTGATGGCAGCTTTGCACACTCTTGGCATTCTCTCAACTAGCTTCATGAGGTAGTCACCTGGAATGCATTTCAATTAACAGGTGTGACTTGTTAAAAGTTCATTTGTGGAATTTCTTAATGCATTTGAGCCAATCAGTTGTGTTGTGACAAGGTAGGGGTGGTATACAGAAGATTACCCTATTTGGTAAAAGACCAAGTCCATATTATGGCAAGAACAGCTCAAATAAGCAAAGAAAATCTACAGTCCATCATTACTTTAAGACATGAAAGTCAGTCAATCCGGAAAACCTCAAGAACTTTGAAAGTTTCTTCAAGTGCAGTCGCAAAAACCATCAAGTGCTATAATGAAACTGTCTGTCATGAGGACCGCCACAGGAAAGAAAGACCCAGAGTAACCTCTTTTTCAGAAGATAAGTTCATTATAGTTACCAGCCTCAGAAATTGCAGCCCAAATACGTTAAAGTAACAGACACATCTCAACATAGAAACACGAGCAATGGACATTAGACTGGTGAAAATCTGTCCTTTGGTCTGATGAGTCCACATTTGAGATTTTTGGTTCTAACCACCATGTCTTTGTGAGTCGCAGAATAGGTGAATGGATTATCTCTGCAGGTGTATTTCCCACCGTGAAGCATGGAGGAGTAGGTGTGACGATGTGGTGGTGCTTTGCTGGTGACACTGTCAGTGATTTATTTAGAATTCAAGGCACACTTAACACGCATGGCTACCACAGCATTCTGCAGCGATATGCCATCCCATCTGGTTTGAGCTTAGTGGGACTATCATTTGTTTTTCAAAAGGACAATGATCCAACACACCTTCAGGCTGTGCAAGGGCTATTTGACCAAGAAGGAGAGTGATGGAGTGCTGCATCAGATGACATGGCCTCCACAATCACCCGAAATCAACCCAATTGAGATGGTTGGGATGAGTTGGACTGCAGAGTGAAGGAAAAGCAGCCAGAAAGTGCTCAGCATATGTGGGAACTTCAACACTGTTGGAAAAGCATTCCAGGTGAAGCTGGTTAAGAGAATGCCAAGAGTGTGCAAAGCTGTCATCAAGGCAAAGGGTGGCCACTTTGAAGAGTCTAACATCTTAAATATATTTAGCTTTGTTTAACACTTTTTTGGTTACTACATGATTCTACATGTATCATTTAATAGTGTTGATGTCTTCAATATTATTCTACAATGTAGAAAATAGTAAAAATAAAGAAAACCCTTGAATGAGTAGGTGTGTCCAAACTTTTGACTAATATGCTTATTTGACAATCAAACTTCTTCCATTTAAGAATGATGGAGGCCACTGTGGGGACCTTCAATGCTGCAGAAATGTGCCTCGACACAATCCTGGCTTGGTTTTTGTGGGACCCTATATAGACAGGTGTTTGCCTTTCCAAATCATGTCCAATCAATTGAATTTACCACAGGTGGACTCCAATCAAGTTGAGAAAATGTTTAAGGATGATCAAGGGAAATAGGATGCACCTGAGCTCAATTTCGAGTCTCATAGCAATGGGTCTCATAGCAAAGGTCTGAATACTTATGTAAATAAGGTATTTCAGTTTTTTTATTTTTAATACATTTTCAAACATTTCTTAAAACCTGTTTTCACTTTGTCATTATGGGGTATTGCATGTAGAATGCTGAGGATTGTTTTTGTATTTAATCCATTTTAGAATAAGGCTTTAACGTAACAAAATGTGGAAAAAGGTCTGAATACTTTCCGAATGCACTGTACATAAAATGACTCTGCCAGACAGTATAAAGAGTGATTATGACTAATACCACGATAACATATACCCTGAGGAGGTCATATACAATATCCCCCTCCCCCCTTTTTTAAATGTTTAAAAGGAGATCTGATTTACAGTAAGTATTGTATTGTTTTATAACAGAGACAGCAGGAAATACAGAGAGAAGATAGACAGTCATAGGGACAAAGACTGACTGGCCGAGATGGGTCTCGAACCCCCGTCGCCATGTGTGGTCCAGAGTCGGGGGCATTACCGCTGTGCAAGATTCTGGCACCATACAGTAGATTCTAGATAACTTGGATTCTTTTGGAACCCCAATCACAACCCTAACTCTAACTCTAATCCTAGCTTCATATCCACATCCCGGTTAAACCCTAACCCTCAACCACAAACTCAACCGTAAACCTAACCCTAACCCAAGCTTTATGTCCACACCCCAGTTCAACCCTAACCCTAACCCTAGCAAATGTTCAGAAGTCCGACTCCAGATAGCTGGAGGTATCTGCACAGAATTGTTATTGGCTCAGAGAGAGTATTGCTTGATGTTTGTTTCATTAATAATTGGTGAAACTGCCGATAAAACATTGAATGTGATTAACTTTTGTCTGAAAGAGAGCGGTAACTATACATCAATGTGTGATTATTATTTATTTTTGGGGGGGTGAAAAGCGTTTCTTGCTGCAACTCTATGAATACTAATTATCTGTGAGGCTTTGTGACCACTAGGTGTCATGATTGGCATGGATATGCAAACACCAGTCAGTACAACACTGAATCTAAAACGGTCAGAACATGGTTTGTGTTCACTGAAGGTAGAGAAGGGATTTGGTGCATTAGGCCTGTGCAAGTTCAACAGTGATGACCTATGACCTGTTTTGAATGCTTGACAGTAAACCTAGTATGTGTCAAAATGATTTAGATAGTATAGTACCCAATTTATTAGGGAGTTTACCTCCAGTTTGATTCATGGTTTTGCTTGGTCCTTTGGGCTGCATAATAAATCTAGCTGATGTTGAAACACACATCTTCCCAAATGAATATCCTGATGCATTTTTGTCTCATCATGATTTCTGGCTGGTTCTTAAAAAGGTCCTTTTATTGCATCTTGGAAACCAATACTTAGTCATGAATGAGAGGAGAGGAGCACACTCCATCTGTGGCCCTGCCAGGTCTGAGTGTTCCAGGCCAGCGATTGTCTTCGCCCTGGCAGAGGTTTAGTGTCTCCACCCCGGCCGCCAAGAGCCGGATTTTACCGGAGTCTGCCGGACCCACTGGGGCATTGCTGGTGACTCCTGCAGGGGAAAATGCATGAAAGTCGAAGGGCACAGTGGGATCTTCCAAGGCTCAGTATGTCCTTTCCACACCCCTCTGAAGGGGTATACTAGGAGACAGCCAGGCGCTGGGCCTGGACACAGCTGTGCTGTGAGAAGGACCTCCAGATGTGGCCTGGCTGGTCCCTACTGGCTGTTTCCCCATTCATATCTAGGTATGTCCCATTCAGTCTGTATGATCCCTAACCAGTCACTACAATCTGTTGTAGGGGGGGTAAACACTGTCATTAGTAATGAGTTTGATGTTTTACTGTCCCAGCAAAACTGTTTGTTGCCCGAGCATGGACCAGGCCATTACTGTGTAAATACTTAGCTGGGTTGATGGATGAGATCAGACAGACTCAAATGGATACAGACTGAGGTTTACATTTTGTGACTGTTGATTGCTATTGCCCTTTAATTATATAACTATGCTACTGCTGCTCTGTTGCCCATGTCATCCATGTCGGCCATGTCTGAAATATGAGTCTCTTGCCCTTTAATAACTGTAGGAAAACAAACCTCTTGCTTTTATGTCCCAATTGGTCTAATCTAAAAATGCTAGGTTTTATTTGTAACCATCTCATGACCTATTTCCAGACTCTCTCATGACCCTCTAAGGGACGCCAATGTTGCTATTCCAGTTTTTGAGGCTTGAATTATTGCTTGAGCTTCAAACGGAAAAGATATATGGTATGTCCTCCAAACTATCCCAGGCATCAGTTTAAAAGCATGTTGACAAAGGTGCTAGCTGTCATAAACCAAGGACACTTGGCCTTAAATGATGTGAAACTGCATAGCTACAAAGATGCATAGTTTAAGCAGCACACATGACATGCAGGGGCTAGGCCTCTTTATCAAGAATGGGAAGACGGGACAATAGCATCACTGTGTACCTGGCATCTGGCAGGGGAGGCATCAACATACACACCTTTCTGCCCCCATCTCTTCACTGGAGCATCTCTTCCTTTCAGTCTGGAGTCATCGGTAACAGAGAAGGACTGTTAAACTACCTGAAACTATCATGTGTCGGCATCAGCTGCAGCCAGCACCCATACACCCAATGGGGGCCTTCAAAACTTGGGACAAAGTGCGGTGCTTTCTGTCATATTCTACGGGAACAGACAGTTCATCCCAAGGCCAGATGGTCAGGATTGGCGACAACGACAAGCATCCATGCACCAATCTGCCAACTACTACCACACACCAGTCAGGGCCATCAATAGAGATAGGGAGTTGTGCTAGCGTGGGAAACAGAATACACAAAAGGCCTGTACTCTCACTCAGAAACTGAAACTCCAGCTCTTGGTTGTCATATCAACTTGGAATGTGGCGCATCAAAAGATAATGCAACAAATTACACCAGCTCCATTTATGATTGGCCATCATTCAAATAGTATACCTCAAGGCTTTGTCTTTCTCAATGATGGAGTTTGAATCAGATTGCTAGGTCCCTGTTGAGCTTAACTTTTTCCGTAAACTTTTCTCTTTTTTCCAAAACACAATGACTGATGGGATCCAGCAGTAAATGCATAAACACCTCTACACACACACATGCAAACATTTTATTCCTTAAAGAATGTTATACAAAATTATTTTGGACCCAATGTTTAATTGCCTTTGAATATAAATAGATTTGCTACTAACATTTATCCAGTTAAAGGCTTATGATCTTGATTACTGTCTGGTTATATGGTCAAGTGCAACAAAGAAATACACTACATGGCCAACAGTACGTGGACACACCTTCAAATTAGTGGATTTGGCTATTTCAGCCACACCCGTTGCTGACAGGTATATATAATAAAACACACAGCCATGCAATCTCCATAGACAAACATTGGCAGTAGAATGGCTCGTACTGAATAGCTTAGTGACTTTCAACGTGGCACCGTTATAGGATGCAACCTTTCCAACGAGTCAATTCATACATTTTCTGCCCAGCTAGAGCTGCCCTGGTCAACTGTAAGTGATGTTATTGTGAAGTGGAAACGTCTAGGAGCAACAACGGCTCAGCCACTAAGTGGTAGGCCACACAAGCTCACAGAATTGGACCACCGAGTGCTGAAGCACGTAGCACGTAAAAATTGTCTGTCCTCAGTTGCAACACTCACTACCGAGTTCCAAACTGCTTCTGGAAGCAACATCATCACAAGAACTGTTCGTCGGGAGCTTCATGAAATGGGTTTCGATGGCCGAGCAGCGGCACACAAGCCTAAGATCACCATGCTCAATGCCAAGCTTCTGCTGGACTGGTATAAAGATCACCACCATTGGACTCTGGAGCAGTGGAAACGCATTCTCTAGAGCGATGAATCACGCTTCCCCATCTGGCAGTTTCACGGACTAATCTGGGTTTGACGGATGCCATGAGAACACTACCTGCCCGAATGCATAGTGCCAACTGTAAAGTTTGGTGGAGGAGGAATAATGGTCTTGGGCTGTTTTTCATGGTTCGGCTAGGCCCCTTAGTTCCAGTGAAGGGAAATCTTAACGCTACAGCATACAATGACGTTCAAGATTATTCTGTGCTTCCAATTTTGTGTCAACAGTTTGGGGAAGGCCCTTTCCTGTTTCAGCATGACAATGCCCCCATGCACAAAGCGAGGTCCATACAGAAATGGTTTCTCAAGATTGGTGTGGAAGAACTTGACTGGCATCCACAAAGCCCTGACCTCAACCCCATAGAACACCTTTGGGATTAATTGGAACGCCAGGCCTAATCAGTGCCCGACCTCACTAATGCTCTTGTGGCTGAATGGAAGCAAGTCCCCGCAGCAATGTTCCAACATCTAGTGGAAAGCCTTTCCAGAAGAGTAGAGGCTGTTATAGCAGCAAAGGGGGGGACCAACTCCATATTAATGCCCATGATTTTGGAATGAGATGTTCGACGAGCAGGTGTCCACATACTTTTGGTCATGTAGTGTATATAGCAAAGCTGCAGCTGGCTCAAAACAGAGCAGCATGCCTTGCCCTTAACTGAACTTAAAAAACTATCAACAACATGCATGCCAGTCTTTCCTGGTTGAGAGTTGAGGAGAGATTAACTGCTTCTCTCCTATTTTTTTTCATAAATATTACTGTGATGAAAATTCCAGATTGTCTACATAATCAAATAACAGTCAGCTTAGACACCCATACATACCCCACAAGACATGCTACCAGGCATCTCTTCACAGTCCCCAAGTCAAAAACAAATTCACGGCAACGCACAGTATTATATAGTCATGATCGCATGGATGTCCCTTCCGTCTCCAATTACTAAAGAAAACAGCAACATTACCTTTAAAGAATGAATTAAACAACATTTTATGGAACGGCTGTGACTATGGGACACACACACGCACAAACACTTTTTTTGTCCTATTGTTCTATTTAAAATGCGTTTGACTGTCCTTGTCTATCAGTGTTTGTTACTTGTCATGTGTTGTGTTTTTGTGGACACCAGGATGAGTAGCTGCTGCTTCCGCAAAAGTTATTGGGGATCCACATAAACAAATAAATATAACATTCGGATCTGTGAAAAATGCAGGCACGTGATTCAGCAGGGATTCAGGCCGTTCTCAGTACTCACTGTTGGGGAATGGTGGACTTAATCTCCATGACTTAATTGCACAAGCCTCTACATTCCAAAAATAAGGGAAAAATATCTCTGACCCGTCTAACCCCGGCCCCATGTGTCCTAAAGAACCTTAACACCCGCATTCAGTTTATCTGACTCCTGTCCAACAGAGTCTCATCTAAATAGATTTGAAATGGTAACATTCTTTTGGATGGTCTGATAATTAATAAATCTCTTGCAGATGCCTGGTTTCTGGTTGAGATGTCTTCCCAGAGTGACCTCACAGCTCTGAGTAGTGCACATGGTGGCTGCTGGGCTTCATAGGGTAGAAGTTTAGGGTCACTAATAACGTGGGCTGATTGACATAAGTACATGGATGGCCTCAGACAAATGGCACCAAGTGGGCCGAGGAAAAGCCAACACAGCAAACTCTTGTCTTACCCCCCAAAGCCAAGGAGAATCTGTCTGTCATGGCTATAAATTAACATTAGAAACATGCTCAAAATAGGGGTTGAGGGGTGAGGTCCAGATAAGATCATTCCATGACCGTCCTAATGATTCACAAACTTGATTCCCCTCAACTAAACTGACAAATCGTGGCTTTGTTATACAATATATTCTCATATATTCTTTTCTGAAATGGATTGCCCAGAGTGCCCAGAGTTGAGATCAATGGTGGGAGAAGTATTTAATGAATGTTAGAGCAGGTGCATAGTGAAGGCCAAAGCCCCCTGAAACTATGGGCTTCTCAAAGCTGTGAACCACCCATATACAATCCTGGGTCACACTGACCAGTTTTGGTGAGTAGTGAACTACATGTAGTTCAACTAGTCATTTAATTACATTTTGCTGTAGGTTAGTGGTGGTTGAACTAAATTCAAATATTGGTATTTTCAGTAGCGATCTGTTCTTGCAATTTGTAGTCTATGACATTTCAGATTTAGGTATGATAATTTCCACAAATAGTTTGTATGTAGTGAACTACTTTTTCAAAGTAACTTTAGTTAAGTAAACTATGTTTCTTAAGGGTAACTTTAGTGTAGCTTAACTTCTTCCAGTGTGAAGAAATTGGTAGCTTGGTAAACTAGATTCACAGAGTACGGTTGAAGTCAGAAGTTTACATACACCTTAGCCAAATACATTTAAACTCAGTTTTTCACAATTTCTGACATTTAATCCTAGTAAAGAATCCCTGTTTTAGATCAGTTAGGATCACCACTTTATTTTAAGAATGTGAAATAATAGTAGAGAGAATTATTTATTTCAGCTTTTATTTCTTTCATCACATTCCCAGTGAGTCAGAAGATTACATACACTCAATTAGTATTTGGTAGCATTGCCTTTAAATTGTTTAACTTGGGTCAAACGTTTCGGGTAGCCTTCCACAAGCTTCCCACAATAAGTTGGATGCATTTTTGCCCATACCTCCTGACAGAACTGGTGTAACTGAGTCAGGTTTGTAGGACTCCTTGCTCGCACACTCTTTTTCAGTTCTGCCCACACATTTTCTATAGTTTTGAGGTCAGGGCTTTGTTTTGAGGTCCAATACCTTGACTTTGTTGTCCTTAAGCCATTTTGCCACAACTTTGGAAGTTTGCTTGGGGTCATTGTCCATTTGGAAGACCCATTTGCAACCAAGCTTGAACTTCCTGACTGATGTCTTGAGATGTTGCTTCAATATATCCACATAATTTTCCTTCCTCAAGATGCCATCTATTTTGTGAAGTGCACCAGTCCCTCCTGCAGCAAAGCACACCCACAACATGATGCTGCCACCACCGTGCATCACGGTTGGGATGGTGTTCTTAGGCTTGCAAGCCTCCCCCTTTTTCCTCCAAACATAACGATGATCATTATGGCCAAACAGTTCTATTTTTGTTTCATCAGACCAGAGGACATTTCTCCTAAAAGTACGATCTTTGTCCCCATGTGCAGTTGCAACCGTAGTCTGGCTTTTTTATGGCGGTTTTGGAGCAGTGGCTTCTTCCTTGCTGAACGGCCTTTCAGGTTATGTCAATATAGGACTCGTTTTACTGTGGATATAGATTATTTTGTACCTGTTCCCTCCAGCATCTTCACTAGGTCCTTTGCTGTTGTTCTGGGATTGATTTGCACTTCTCGCACCAAAGTACGTTCATCTCTAGGAGACAGAACACGTCTCCTTCCTGAGCGATATGATGGCTGAGTTGTCCCATGGTGTTTATACTTGCATACTATTGTTTGTGCAGATGAATGTGGTACCTTCAGGCGTTGGGAAATTGCTCCCAAGGATGAACCAGACTTGTGAAGGTCTACAATTGTTTTTCTGAGCTCTTGGCTGATTTATTTTGCTTTTCCCATGATGTCGAACAAAGAGGCACTGAGTTTTAAGGTAGACCTTGAAGTACATCCACAGGTACACCTCCAATTCACTCAAATTATGTCAATTATCCCATCAGAAGCTTCTAAAGCCATGACATTTTCTGGAATTTTTCAAGCTGTTTATAGGCACAGTCAACTTGGTGTATGTAAACTTCTGACCCACTGAACTTGTGATATAGTGAATTATAAGTTAAATAATCTGTAAACAATTTTTGGAAGAATTACTTGTGTGATGCACAAAGTAGATGTCCTAACAGACTTATAGTTTGTTAACATGAAATCTGTGGAGTGGTTGAAAAACGAGTTTTAATGATTTCCACCTATGTGTATGTAAACTTCCGACTTCAACTGTAGCTTCCCCAACACTGGACATAGCCCACATTGCTGATGTGCCCTGTAAATGAAAAACAGCCATGGGGACTTGGGAGGCAAATAAAACATTTGTTTCGCATAGTTACCTATTTTTAGGTCCATAGTCCTACAATTAGAACTTATATTTAGAATACGTTTATTGGGATGGAAGTAATAACTGTAACTATGACACTAGATATGATCCAAATTAAATCATATAATCTTGAGCTTTCGATTTTGATTCGAGGCATTATTCTCCTAAACCATCAGGGCTAATAACTATGAGTTAATGTGGAAAACATTCAGAATGCACACAACTATAATGATATCCTACGGTATTATATAACTTTACAGTAAAACACGGTTTGGCTCAACAGTTGCAGCACAAATAAGAATGGTATTTTTTCTTGCAGCTTTTGCAATTATATACTGTTACAGCTGGAGAATCGCATAACACTAACAAGGCCTCATTTCCTGCCCATAATCATGTAATAGATAGTAAATCATCATCTAACACCGACAATCTATTTATGAAATAGTCGTAGGACAGTCAATGAACTACAATCACAGCGGTGAACCAGGGAGTTTGGACTCATCGTCGTCCTGTTGAGTGAGTCTTAAACCACTAACTCTCCTTAAGGGACTGAGGAGTCCCAAACGGCTCCATTCCTGAAAATCCAGCCGGATCTCCACTTCCGCCTCATCCCTCTCGTCATGGGCGGGGGCGTAAATCCACTTCTCCAGGGGGCAGCTAAATATGGAGAGACCTGCCAGAGAAGCGTCTGTCCAGATGTTAGCCAGCACTGCACCTGCTCGCAATACAAGCCAGCTGGGAGAGTGCTCAGGATCAGGAACACGTCCCCAACGTCTTCTAGAGAACTTCAGTTCAGGGCTTTCCCGCTTTCCTGCTGCGGGTCGGGTCTCTCCAGGACCAGGAGTGCCTTCGAGTCCCGCCAAGCAGGCGCCAGTGGTTCTGTGTTGAGTTTCTTGCCCAGTTCCTTACTCATTTTTGGAAGTGAAACATCTTTGCCAAGCCCAGCTTTGGCTCGGGCCATATGAACTGTTCTGCTGCAGTGGTGTCTGCTTACCTTTCATTGAGAAAAGAGAGACTATTTTTAACAAGAGGATTCATAACAAGCCAAACCTGTAACAAGTGGCTTAGGTCTGTCGTTCTGCCCCTGAACAAGGTAGTTAACCCACTGTTCCTAGGCCGTCATTGTAAATAAGAATTAGTTCTTAACTGACTTGCATAGTAAAATAAAGGTTAAATATTTTTTTAAAGGTTATGTTCAGGTTTGTTCCCTATATCTTGTAAACTATTATCTGCAAATAAATGAGGTATTTTGCAATCTACAATAGAGACTTATGGCTCCAGAGTATGCTCTCATCCCTTTAGATGGAAGTGGCAGCCACATCATTCAGAATTAGTAAAGGTCTCAGTCTCAAATATAAGCAGCCGTCATATGTACTGTAAAATAATCAAAAAATAATCTGGCTGGTTCAAGTACTCTTGATTTATTTCCAAACAAAAAAAAACATTAGTATCAACACAAAACATGGTAGAAAAGATACAGTAACATATCTGCTCAAATTGCTTCTGAAATGACTTCGATGCTCTTTTTAGCTGTGTTTTCTCAAACTGGAAGATGCAGACAGCAGATGAGACAAGTCTTTAAAAACAACAGATTTTTTTAAAAGACCTTAAGACATGGAGCCTTTCTGGATATTCTGAGAAATATAGTCGACTCCCCTTCATCTAACACACAATGGCTCATAGTCAGTCTCAAAGATAAGAAACATGGTTACTATATTTGCACATATAAGACAATACATACAAAAATGCAGAATTGTAAAGTTGGTCTTACTACAGTTAAAGGTTAGAAAAGCATACACATGTTATATATAAAAAATATGAAATATCACGAGTATTTACATAAAAACATTAAGCCACGCTTTAACAACATGAGTTACTCTTTCAATAAAACAAATTATTTACATTGCAAGAACAAACAAACTGTTATACATGAGTCAAAACATTCATAGTGTATGTTTAAAATAGAGCACATCACTTACTTAAATATAAATTGTCAGGAAAATGACAGTGTTTTATCTCTTACAAGTTGTCTTGATAAGGAAAAGGTCATCATGTACATTGTTATAAAGTAATGCCTTTTGCCTGGCTGTTCGCTTCAGTTAGAAAATCTATAATTCTATAAGGAGTGCATATTTCAGAACTAAGTGCAAACAAATTGCCTTGTCATATTGTGCATTTTTAAAACCTCTTGAGTTTTTGGTGGTTCATACTTTTCGTCAAGCAGCAATACCTTTTCCTCATGGTAAAATATCTGATATAAATTCTCTTGTATGCTTTAGATATCTTAGTTTATATATTGAACCGAACAGTTTAAAATGGCCAGTGCTATTGCTTTTTATCTATTTACAACTGAAATGGCATAAACTACCCTTAGTAGTGCTCAGGCATCAGTTTTTGCCATTTATTTTTCGCTATAAGTGTTCATCCCTGTAGCAGTAAAAAGGTACAGTACAGAGAGAGCTGACAGCAGAGACCAGGACACATTCATCAACTCCTACTAAAGCTGTCAGGCAGACAGACAGGCAGACAGAGTGTTGACTGCCTGAAGTCCTGCAAAGCAGCAGGATGGATGGATAGATATCCTCCATTAACAGGCACTTAGATCACTGTGGTCCTCAAGGTAAAGCCACTCCCATGGTGACTGAGCTGAAGATGTACTGTATATACTGTATGTGCCGAGTCTCTGCTCTCAGCCACCTTGCTGCACCTAGTGTTAATGCTGTGACCTGACCACACCCCGACCACGCCCAGGTTAGGGAGTTCAGAGGTCACGCGTCGGAGATGCAGTTCTGGATCTTGTCCATCCACTGATGGGCGCTCTGGGCATCCGAGGCGCAGAAGTTGTACACTCGCTTGGTGGTCTTCAACTGGAATGACAACACCCAACCAATGGTTAAACAGTGACTGGAGAGATGGGATGTGACATACAGAGCCTGATATTGCCATGGCTGGAGTGTATTCTACCACAGAACACATATAAGATCACAAGCAGACAGAGGAATGGAGAACGAGAGAGACACTCACGTCGAAGAAGGCCTTTTCACTGATGTGTTTAGGAGCTCCTATGGTGGGGGTGGAGATCAGAGCTGACTCCACCTCCGCCAGGTCAATGTGGCCCCTGCAGTTAGTGTCCTCCCCCGTGTCGTAGTACCTCAGCTGGGACAACACACACACACACATATAACACCACAGGCATAGGAGTGGATGGAACAGACTGGTAGCAACATACAACATGCTGTAATACTCACCTGGTGTTTTGTAATGTCCAAAACAAACCAGCGAGGTTTCCATCCTTTCAGTAGTGCTCCTCGTTTGTACAGAATCCCCTCAAAGGATCTGAGAAACACACCATTAAGAGGAATTTAAAACCTCTGCTTGGTAGAGACATTCTGTCAAAGCTTTACAGAAGAGTTGGGTGAGGAAACAGTAGTAATTAGAAGTCTTGGCCCCTGTTAGCTGTCTCAGTGCTGGGAGTGGAGACCCACCTGTTTTCCTCGTTCTTGGGCGTGAACTGGTTGTAGAGGGTGGCAGCCCGGCGGTTGACCCCGTTAGTGGCTGTGGGGCTGCTGTCCTCCCCCAGGCCACTGTCAGGGAGGTGCAGCACGGAGCGTCTCTGGAACGCCTGCAGACTGGATGTGGGGATCAGCCCCGAGATGGACGCAGACTGCTTGCGGAGCTGCAAATCAGACAGACAGAAAAAGACATGAAACCTTACACAGAACATCGGGAGGAAGTTCTGACTCACAAACAGATTGATGAGTCGAGCAATGCCGTCTAGCTGAACCTTCCAGTAAACAAGAGCAGAGTTAAGGCTAAGTAAGGTTTATGGGAAACAGGAGTCAGGGGGAGAGGAGAAAACATGGGAAAGTGTTTTGCGTTTGTTTTACATTTCCCTCTTGTTTGAGGTCCTCCTGGATGCTGACTCTGACCCTCTCCAGAGTGGCCTGCCACCTCTCTGGTGCTCGGCTCATCTCTCCCTCCAGCCGCTCTATGTCCTGCAATAACAACAGTGCCCTCATCAGTATCAGGCACACAGTCAGGCATGAATAACATCATCCCAACTCAGATTTATAGAACTCACAGCCAGGAGCTTGGTGATGGCGTCAGGCTGGGCGCGCCCCACACTGCTGTAGCAGGGCCACACGATCCTCCTCTTGCTGGTGGCGATGGTGTCTGTCTCCTCCATGCTCTCCGACCTGACAGCCAGCATCCTCCAGTCATAGGACGGGCCTGTGCACAGGGTCTCCCCCGTGAAGAAGTCCCACTTCCTCAAAGCAGGGATGCTAATAGAGGGCTTGAGCACTGGCTAAATAGCATGAAACAACAACAAAGAAATTACTTATGATAATCTGATATGTTTACAATGATAATACATGAGACAAATATCTATTTAGGCTTGTTTAAAATCAAGTCTTTAGTGTGGAGATCTCTCCCTAGTGATGTGAATCTGTCCAATCTCTCAGTGAGCACACCACTGTATACAGCCAGTGGGAAAGAATGCGTCCCACCGGACCTAACACTTCCCTGAACACTTAATCACGTCGGGGCCGGGGTACACAAACACACGGGCTGGAGTAATGGGTACAGCCGGCACGATCACTGGCCAGCGGGAAAAGGATTTACAGTTCCCATGAACACAACTAACCCATTGGGATGGACTTTGAAGGTGAAGACCAGACATATGCCAAGAGAGGGTTAAACAACAACATTAGAAAGCCTGTCAGGGAGTTGGAAGAGGCTAAGCGAGATGCTTCCTTTACGACCACAGATATTAAAGATCCCAAACAACACTGATAAGAAACTGCTCCAGAGTTCAGCTGGCTCTCCTGGGCCTGTTACTCATGGTCTTCACCAACATCAACAGTCTGCTACAGAACATTCAGCAGGACTGGGATAGGAACATTGGAAGGTCACCACAATAAGGCATCATCTTGTGCAAGAGAGTGGCAGACTGGACATCCATCATTGTGGATGTCATCTGGGTGAGGAGCTGGACATTCTACTGAGGATGTCCAGAATAGGAGAACTTGGGTGTGAGTAAGTGTGAGTCAGTGAGTGAACTAGAGAAAAGGCCATTGGGGATCTGGCTGACATACACAAACAGAATTAAGTACCATTGCCATGTATCCGAGATGGCACCAAACTGCTCGGGGAGTTGCAACACACAAGACACACACAAACAAAGACGGTACAGATAAGTAGTCACCTCAGCCTCTGTGGGACTGTACAGGTAGTTGAAGAACAGTGGACTCCTCCGGTGCATCTTGCCGATACACTCCCAGATACAGACCCCCCTCCTGGCCTGCTTGTCTCCCGGCTTGTCCTCGAACAATGTGCCTTTTGAAGAGAGAGACAAAGAAGAGGTTGTTCAACAGGCTAAGACACACGACCACTATTAGCTGACAAACCCTTGATCTAAGATAAAATATAGTATCTAGGTAATTTAGAAGCACTTCACTGCAACATATCAGTATCCTGAAATACCTGACACATTACACTATAATTTCACAGACAGCACAGTTATTTCAACACTCTGCCTGTTGAACTTTTAATACACGTGCAGATCTTAACTGTTAAATCACCCCTTTATGCTGTATTTGTAATATACTGACCATGCTCCAGGCGTTCGTAGTCGGAGTCCAGGAGGAAGTTCTTGAAGCGGTTGGAGATGTAGTGGTATGCCAGGAACTTCAAATAGTGCTGATTAAACTCAAACTCCAAGGGGCACTGGTCCTGGATCTGCAATGAGAGGAAATGGAGGGCGAGAGCGAGAGGGGAAGGTGACATATTGTGATGGCTGGAGCATGTCCCTGTGTTATGACTACAGATGGGTCCGTTATGACTACATACACTCCCCATTACTGGCCAAATAAAATGGAGGCCAGGTAGCAAAGGCCAGTGATATCATAATTCTCAGACAAAAGCTGGGCCGAGCTAGAAGGCAGTGTTCCGGTCCAGCAATGTGCAGCAGTGACCAAGCGAGAGGACCAATGTGCAGCAGTGACCAAGCGAGAGGACCAATGTGCAGCAGTGACCAAGCGAGAGGACCAATGTGCAGCAGTGACCAAGCGAGAGGACCAATGTGCAGCAGTGACCAAGCGAGAGGACCAATGTGCAGCAGTGACCAAGCGAGAGGACCGATGTGCAGCAGTGACCAAGTGAGAGGACCGATGTGCAGCAATGACCAAGTGAGAGGACCAATGTGCAGCAATGACCAAGCGAGAGGACCGATGTGCAGCAGTGACCAAGTGAGAGGACCGATGTGCAGCAATGACCAAGTGAGAGGACCGATGTGCAGCAATGACCAAGCGAGAGGACCAATGTGCAGCAGTGACCAAGTGAGAGGACCAATGTGCAGCAATGACCAAGCGAGAGGATCAATGTGCAGCAGTGACCAAGTGAGATACCAATATGCAGCAGTGACCAAGTGAGAGGACCAATATGCAGCAGTAACCAAGCGAGAGGACCAATCTTTTTCATGTCTTGGGCCACCTGGTGTACTGGCGAAAACAACAGCTGTTTCTGAGATGAGGAACTTCTATTTTCAGAAACTCATCAAATTCCCTCTCCCCCTGTTTATCGTACTTCGGGCCCCGGAGAGTCTCCGCCAGGCCGCCTTGGCAGACACCACTCCAGTTTCAAAAGACAAACTCAGAAACTATGTGTTGATGTAAGTGTATGGGAGTGGGCCTGCCGGACCCTGGGGGAGACAGAAAACACAACGTTCTCTAAAGTTAGCATTTGAGCATGTAAAACCCAGTCCACTTCAGCTGCACCCTCCACCCCATCTCCACCCCATCCTCCCTCCCACCACCGCTCCAACCCCACTACCTCCCCACCTCGCCTTCTGAGGAGAGCGACTTTTAATCCCCACAACTGCAATTTTCCACTCGGCGCTCTAAACATTGAAGGAGGAAATGCAGAGGGGATGGTGAAACAGACTAGCACGGAAAGCACAGCGCTGACCGCAGGGTTCACAGACCATCTGTGCAACAGCCCTGCAGCTGAAACTCCCCAGCGTATAACTCTGTCTAAATTACTTATCCGATGGGGGGATTGCAGAGTACAAAAATTCAACCGAGTGCATAGATAATGACAGCTGAGTCTCTCTCCTCCTCCTCTTCTCTTCGCTGAAGGAATGTGATGAGCTCATGGAGGAGGTATGGTGGGTGGGAAGGAGGGGAGGGGGTGAAGAGGTGTGTGGACAGGGGGAATGAAAGGGGTGTGGGGCCTCGGAGTTGGGTGTGCAAGGCTTGCCTGGTGCACGCAGTCCAGGAACTGCAGAAAGATGGGTGTGAAACCGCTGCCCTGGCTGCTGGGGGTCAGGTTGGAGCGCTGGCTGAACTTGTGGCCGAAGGACAGCCACTCCTTCTCCAGCAGCACCTGGAAGCCCTCCAGGGTCCGGTAGAACGGGTCACTCAGAAGCTGGACCAGGGATACCACCTGGAGGGAGAGAGAGGGAGAGAGAGAGAGAGAGAGAGAGAGAGAGAGAGAGAGAGAGAGAGAGAGAGAGAGAGAAAGACTTATACAGGAGGATAATTTTTTTAAGACTGACTAAGCTTCCAACTGTTGATGGTGTGACAAGGACTTCCGAGTTCTGTGACAGAGGGGTAGGTGATCAGGAGAGGGCTCCATTGACCCTGGTTTCCAAACCAGTAACCTCAGGACACCAGGTCTGTTCTCCCTGGTCTGTGGTTACACTACCTTTCCTGTCTGTGGTTTGAATACTCTCCCTCTATATGCAGTGGGGCTAGCTATGGCTGACTTCTGTAAGAGCGTGTCTGACTGTACACATGCTGCCGGCACTTGGCCTGGATCCCTCTCTGTGTCTGCTAACCGATGAGCCCTGACACATGTGGAATGAATGAGGGACACAGTGCAATTCCTCTCAATATCCTCCCAAAAAACTGTGGGCATTCTGGAGTTGGTGAAAAGTCCTCTTCATCACAGCCCAACGGTCCTCCCCAGTACAGACCTGAGCTCCTAAATGACCACAGCAGCATCACTGAAGAGGGGGCCATTAGAAAGGAAAGAGAGGAGAGCGAGAAACACAGGAACCTGCTTTTCCTCTGCTGGGGGTCTGTCTATGAGTTGGTCAGGAGGCAGAAGAGCCAAGGCATATGGAGCCCATTTCCTGGAACAAGGTTGATCAGGCCCCACCGTGATGAGCATGATGCTCTGGGCCTGACACGTGCCACACATGGGAAGCGAGGCTGCGCCTGTGCTTTTACACGGCAGCCCTGGGCTTTACGGGCCCAGTAAACACATTTGGAGGCCACACGCGCGCGCACACACACACACACACACACACACACACACACACACACACACACACACACACACACACACACAAATGCCATCCCCAAAAACACACGCTCACTTAACAGGTCAGCATGGAAAATGTGAGCTCACAGCGCAAAAATGTGACGCTGAGCGCTGCAGCAGAGCGAACAGGAGAAGAAAATTGATGAGGATAAAAACAAGCTTGTGTTTACTCTCCTTGAAACCAGAATCATGCACTTTCAGTCTCAGTATTGTTAAGTTGTTGAAACTAAAGGCGTAGCTTTGTGTTAGACCTGATCATGTGATTACCTAGTCCCTTATCTGTAAGGGTAGACCAGGGTTGTTTAACTCATTTTTCCAAGGGGGCTGCATTCAGTCTTGAATGAGGTCCGGAGGGAAAATGTGTTATTTTAGTCAAAATTGTCCTCTATCCATAATATTTCGAATTGTCTACGCTCCCTGACTGTCTAGCTTTCATTTTGGTGATTATTAGCGATTTATCATTGCTACACAGTTTCAATTTGGTTTTAGCCATTTAAAGTATACAAAGTTTGTTCCCCCTCCCCCGCAAAAAACGATATATAAAAAAATACATATATACAGTACCAGTCAAAAGTTTGGACACACCTACTCATTCCAGAGTTTTTCTTTATTTTTTAATATTTTCTACATTGTAGAATTATAGTGAAGACATCAACACTATGAAATAACAAATTCTTCAAAGTAGCCACCCTATGCCTTGATGACAGCTTTGCACACTCTTGGCATTCTCTTAACCAGCTTCACCTGGAATGCAATTCAATTAACAGGTGTGCCTTGTTAAAAGTTAATTTGTGGAATTTCTTTCCTTATTAATGTGTTTGAGCCAATCAGTTGTGTTGTGACGGTAGGAGGGTATGCAGAAGATTGCTTATTTGAGCGGTACCAAATAGGGCTAAGAAAAACGACAGTCCATCATTACTTTAAGACATGAAGGTCAGTCATTACGGAAAATGTCAAGAACTTTGAAAGTTTCTTCAAGTGGCGTTGCAAAAACCATCAAGCACTATGATAAAACTGGCTCTCATGAGGACCGCCACAGAAAAATAAGACCCAGAATTACCTCTGCTGCAGAGGATAAGTTCATTAGTCACCAGCCTCAGAAATCGGCAATTAACTGCACCTCAGATTGTAACAGACACATCTCAACATCAACTGTTCAGAGGATACTGCATGAATAAGTCCTTTATGGTTGAATTGCTGCAAAGAAACCACTACTAAAGGACACCAATAAGAAGAAGAGACTCGCTTGGGCCAAGAAACACGAGCAATGGACATTAGACCGGTGTGGAAATCTGTCCTTTGGTCTGATGAGTCCAAATTTGCAATTTCTGCTTCCAACCACCGTGTCTTTGTGAGACACAGAGTAGGTGAACGGATCATCTCCGCATGTGTGGTTCCCACCCTGAAGCATGGAGGAGGTGTGATGGTGCTTTGCTGGTGACACTTATTTAAAATTCAAGGCACACTTAACCAGCATGGCTACCACAGCATTCTGCAGAGATACACCATCCCATCTGGTTTGCGCTTAGTGGGACTATCATTTGAATTTTAACAGGACAATGACTGAAAACACACCTCCAGGCTGTGTAAGGGCTATTTGGCCAAGAAGGAGAGTGATGGAGTGCTGCTTCAGATGACCTGGCCTCCACAATCTCCCGACCTCAACCCAATTGAGATGTTTTGGAATGAGTTGGACCGCAAAGTGAAGAAAAAACAGCCAACAAGTGCTCAGCATATGTGGGAACTCCAAGACTGTTGGAAAAGCATTCCAGGTGAAGCTGGTTGAGAGAATGCCAAGAGTGTGCAAAGCTGTCATCAAGGCAAAGGGTGGCTACTTTGAAGAATCTCAAATATAAAATATATTTTGCTTACTACATGATTCCATATGTGTTATTTCATAGTTCTTATGTCTTCACTATTATTCTACAATGTAGAAAAAAGTAAGAATAAAGAAAAACCCTTGAATGAGTAGGTGTGTCCAAACTTTTGACTCTCTCTCCTACCCTCCTACATCCTCATTCCCCCTCTTCCACTACTCCTGCTGGGGGAGAGACAGTGTGTGTGCGTGTGAGGCTCACCTGTGTGGTGATGTCCCAGCCATCCTCCAGACTCAGCAGGACAGATGAGCCACTGTCCAGCAGCTCCACCAAAATCAGGGCCAGCTGCAGGAGCTTGTGAAGCTGCAGGGAACACACACACACACAATAATACACTGGCAGTTCATGCTGTTAAGCTGTTCCTGTTGATTCATTGTTATTTTTGGTCTACTGGCCACATACTCAAGAGTGCTGAGTGAAGACTGTGTGGAGCCTGAGCAGGGTTTCTCCCAGATAATATTGTTCTGTGGTTTATGACACATTTAATGCAGGGCCATAGGCTGTGAGGGTCACTATGATAACTACCATGATAAGCAATTTGGTGGTTCTCCCATGTCTGTTTGTATCAATATAATTTCCCTTGGGAAAGAAGCTTATAGGATGAGGAGAGAATATAGGATGAGGTCAGAGGTTAGTTACACAGGAAGATCATGGAGAGCACGTCGTTGGCTCATTCTCGCAGATCTCTCACTGAGGGTCAGTGAGTTGTTATGGAAACCGTAGGAGTGTGTGTATTTATGTGTATTGTTGAGTGTGTGTTTGTGTATATGATGGGAGCTCACCTGAAGAATCCACTCAGAGTCCTCCAGGGCTTTGAGGAAGGAGTCCTCTGTGTCTGAAGACGTAGCGCTCGGAGCACAGGCCCGCAACAGCTTCTTAAAGGCACCTTTGATCTGCCGCGTGTCAGCAAAGTCCACAGGCACCAGCTCACAGTTCAGAGTAGAGTCCAGTTTGAAGCCCTGTCAAAAGAGGAACATTTTAATTGAAAATTAACAGTCCCAGAGAGTCAACTATCACAAGTAGACGCAGACATTAAATAACACTCTGTAAGACGGATTAAAAGACGGAGTAAAACTCTGACTGACAAAAATAAGAAAAATAAATAAGCAGAAGGCAAAGATAGGGAATATATTAAATACTTGGGACATACTATACGAGGTAAAAATAGGGTTTCTATTACGAAATGAAGTAGAAGTTTCATTTAAGAGAAGACTGTCTCTGTCAATGTGGCCACTGGCCAATCACAGCCACCCGCACAGCTGGCAACTCCACCACGCTCACATTTTTTTACAACCCCTTTAAGCCAAGGAAAAGAATATCAATTTCACATTCAACACACAGACACACTGCTCCACTCGAACAAGTGACTGAAACGAGCTGAACGTTCCAACAACAGCCCAAATGTAATATTATCAGACATGTGGGACTGTATTAATAATAATTTTGATTAATTGCAATCAAGAGTACCCTTATCAGTTTGGAAATGTACAGTCTGCTGGAACAAAAGTGGTTACACATTCTAGACGAGAGTGACCTGATTCCCCTCCACAGTATCCTGTAAAAATTAACCAGCCCTCCCATAGACACATACTCCATAACTCTGTGGAACAGTCTAGTTAGACCCCTAAAGAGAATTTGACAACAAAGCTTTAGATTGAACACACACACCCTCTACGGACTCATCACGCCCTAAAAGTTTGGAACCTGCTCTCGTCTTACCCTGAGGTGGGACTTCTCTCCAAAAATGTAGAGGGCAGCCTGCTGTTTCAGGAGCTGAGCCTGCAGGCTCTCGCCGCCTGCAGGGAGCACCAAATCCTTCCCTGCCAGCCTGGCGCCAACATCGGCTGCAGACGGGTGCTGGCTGAATCGGCTGCTGGAACGCAAGCTGGCCCAGACACCTGCAACAACACAGAGAGAGATGTACAGTTAGAGTTGGCACCACAGGCCTGTAGAGGGCTGGGACACACGTGCTAGCTAGCCTGGTCCAATTCTCATGTGCTCCTCTGTCATTGTTATGTTTGGCATGACGATGAATGACCAGAGAGGGGTTGGTTAAGCACAAACAGCCTAGACCACCATACCGGGGAAACAGATAATGGAATGATAACGACAGAATGGCACATAGCGACATAGAGACTACAGCACATTGACACATTGAAGGGTGTAGATATAGAAATAGAATCGGGACTCTAAATCTATGGCCACAGCTCTATTCATTCACTAATTCAAGGGGAAGAAACTGAGGGATGCTCATTTCTCTCTGACAAACCACTACCACCAAGATAACTACAATACAGATCTGTATATGCTAGAACTTTTTGTGATAAACCATACTTCCTCCGCTTCGCTTATGCTGTTGTCACTGCCCTCAGGGGCCCCGTCTGTGCCAGGCTGGAGGTGGATAAGGAAAAGGACACCACGTTTAGTGTTTAAGCAGCTTTGGCATTGAGTACATCATCCAATTAAACTGCCGGATATCAATTACAACAATTTAGAGTGAGCTCTCAACCAATCAAACCATCAACCAATAGGCAGGTACCTTAAATTCTAAATCCTATCTCGCCTTAAAACGGCTAGACACACATTGAATGCAATGCAGAGGTTAGGCCACAGAGGCCTCATTCCCGAGCTGCCTGTCATGACTGAGCTGGGCCCACAGTACCTACCAAGACTGCTGACTGACCACAACTGCTGAGACATCACATTCAGTGACAAGTGGACCACATTTACCCTGAAGTGGATCACAGTTAGATGATTTTCCAGCAGAGAAAAAAACATAGCCTGCCCAAGCGCGCCAAAAGAGGAAGCCATGGGTAATAATAGGAATCTCCACAGAAATACTCCCTATTACTTGGAAAGAGAGATGAGCACACCGAACGCAGGATATGTGCCTAACTGTTACAGAAGCATGAGCGTGGGTTAGATAGGATCAATGACCAGGAAATAAGATGAAGATGTTCATAAAGAGGGTTGGAGGAAGAACGTTGGGGAGAGATCTGAAAAGAGTAGACATTTTCACTATACCTTGATTTAGGATTCTCCCCTTAGCGGCAGATTTTTGGTTTGAGTGAGTGAATAGCTTATCCCTGTACCCAAGCACTGGCAGGTTATGGGTGCGGGGTGAAGGGGGGGGGGGGGCACAGAAAGATCACAACATCAGATGGACATAACATACCGGCATACACTCAATCCCCCCAACCGTAGGGGCGACATAACGCCACACGCAGTCATAAGGTCATAAAGTCACCTGGGGGTTTACAGCAAAGGACCAGGACATGGGGAGCTAGCTGCAGACTTAAGAGACCAACAGGGTTGGATGGTGGAAAGATATGAACACCAGACCATGATGTTGTGTAACAACAACAGAAATCCCAGAAGCCCCATGGTTTAGAAGACCAAGTCAAGTCAAGTCAAGTCAACTTTATTTATAAAGCGCTTTCAAAACCATTAAAATGGACCAAAGTGCTGTCCATGAGTAATAAATAACTCCAAAGTTACACAAAAATTACAATAACTCTAGAATACACACTAAAAAAACATCAACACATGACACCATTAAATCAAACATATAATCACTCACAGTTCTCAGACCCATTCAAACGTCATAAGCTTGATGGAATAAGTAAGTCTTCAAGTCCTTTTTAAAAGTATCTATGCTTGGCAAGGATTTCAAAGATAGCGGCAACTCATTCCAAAGTGCAGGGGCCGCAACAGAAAAGGCGCGATCTCCACTACGCCTCAAGCGAGATCGTGGGACGGTTAAAAGCATGTTCTGAGAAGAACTTAGATGACGTTGAGACTGATATGGGATTAACATGTCCTTTATATATTCAGGAGCTCGATCATGTAATGCTTTAAAAACAAACGTTAATACCTTGTATTGTATTCTAAATTTGACAGGTAGCCAGTGAAGGGTTATCAATACAGGTGTTATGCGATCTCGTTTTCGGGTCAACCACTTAATGCTGATAGGAATGACCTTGAGTCATATTTGGGCGTAGCAATCTTGTGGTTGAATATTACAGGAACTGTGGCAACTAACCTAGAACTACACATATGCACTTCAACAGCTGCATGCCAATAACAGAACCAGAAAATCTAGGAGACATCTATCTATCTATCCATCTATCCATCTATCTATCTATCTATCTATCTATCTACTAAAGATGCTCTTAAAGATGGAATTCGTAGAAAACAGCGTGTGCTATATTTGAAATGGAAACAGCTCAGTGAATTGAACTGGGCCATGCAGTCATTTTCCTAACGGGTCATTCCACTCCATACCATTACTGTAAATTGTCTGAAAACCCCAGTGAACTCCATGTGCATTCTGTGCACCTCCTATAGAATCTTTACAATGTTGAAGTTGAAATGTGTCAACCTGTTGTTATGAAGTTGTGATCTACTAGCATAGTGCTTCTCTAATAACCATGTAACACACAGACCATCCCCATGTGTATTAACAACACATAAAGATGACAAATAAAGCTGAGTCATAGACCAGTTTATTTCCAGAACTGCGGTGATATTGAGGAAGTGACACGTGGGTACAGCACTCACCTCCTCTGGCAAAGCTGTTGGAGAAGGGCATGTCCAAATGGACGGGGGCCATCTTTGGTATTCTAGATGTCCTCCTTTCACTGCCTGAAGAGGACACACAGACATGAAATGGGGATAACACCACCATTCAGCTGTAACCAGGACAAACACAGTAACACACACCCACAGAGCACAGCGAATGAAAACCATGCCTGGATGACTAACCATCTATATTTACCAGACACAGCGTCTGAGAACATAACTACCCCACAGTGTGTCTCAGATACCTCAAAATGAACACAGACCTGGGAGATTAGGCCAGATTTTTCATTGATAACTCAAGGAGGGATTCCTTAAGAGTTAAATGAGGTGAGCGAACTTTGAGTTGCATTACTTACATTTAGGGGGAAAAACACTGATTGCTGTGTTTCAATTAGGCCTAAGCCTTGGGCTCACACTCGGCAACCCTGTCCTGTTGCTCAAGTTCCAATTAGCTTATCTGAACATAATCAGAAAGTCTGAAGCTATCAAGCCTTGGGAATCCTATTTCCCCGTTAAGACAATTTGATCCTTGCAGTCGTAGATCTTAAAGCTGGGAGATGGATGCCATTGACATTGATTCAGGGTGTTTTTTGACCCAGTTCCCAGAGACTAAAGACCTATTGTGGTTACATGGGAAACAGAATCCCGCTGACTTTGCGGAGGGTATGTGCTGGTCACACAGCTCTCTGGACTGGCACTCTGCGGTGGGGTGAAGTCTGGGGAGATGGATGGAGGGTGACCCCTGGGTGTCCTGTTCCTCTTACATAACCACAACATTGTGCCTCAGTTCCTTCCAAACACAACATAAATAACAGGCAGCGGCACAGAGGAAACCTCACTAAGATAATCAGCAGAATAAGACTAAAGGGACAAGGACAAACACACAAAACAATAGCGACAGAGTGGGAAAAACAACACCAGTCTAGAGCAGCCCAGAGCCCAGAGGGTACCTGGTGAGAGGCCGATGAGAGAGCGGTTGGACGGAGTGTTACTGCCGTTCAGTTTGAAGTAGACAGGGATGGAGTTGAGGATGGCCTGTAGATACTTCTCCTGCTCCAGACTACTGGACAACTCTGAAGAGTTGGCAGGTGCTAGAGGGAGAGGTCACAAGCCATTAGACATATTCAACATCAACTGTCTCAATTTTATAACATGACTGTCTAATGCAAGTCCTTGAAATTCCATACAGTGTATGCCTTACAAGAATGGTATCAAAAGGTTTCTACAGGTGTGTGTAAGTAAGTAATGTGTGTGTGTGTGTGTGTGTGTGTACACTGTACCTGTTGAAGGCTGGTTCTGGGACTTAAACAGTCCCACCACACTCTTGCCGTGAAAGCCTCCGGCTCGCAGCAGCACAGCTTTGGTGCGGGGATGTTTCCAACACACCACTGGCAGGCGGTTTTGTCTGTAACAACGGGCCACCTTCTGCAAGCTGCTGTCCTGCACTGACTGGGGAACCACCAGGAGCCCTGGGTAACTGTTGGGTACACACACCATCAGCCCATTCAGCATGGAGACCCCTACTGGGACACCTATGATGGCAGTTTGATCTGATACAACCAATATGTGAACATTGAATACACCTCTTCTACATGGCTCAGAGTGCCAACGTCTTATCTGACATGACAAAGTGTATGTGTGTACCTGCGGCAGAGGGAATAGAGTCTGTTGACTGCAGTGACTCTGAACTGCTCTCCTGTCTTAGAGCGGGAGGAGCTGGCTGTGATGGTGCCCAGGCCCAGCCGCTGGTAGTCACGGAAACACGCCCGCTCCACCAGTTGCTCCATGGTGGACTTCTCCGACGCCCTCAACGTGCTGCTGGGGGGTGGCTCACCCTCATCTGACACTGGAATACACACAGAGCGAGACCGAGAGAGCGACAATGTCAAGTGACTGGTCAGGAAACTCCAGCTTTTCAAAACTCCCCTCCCTCTTCTCCCTTGTTGTTTAACATTTGTCTACTCCTACCTGAGATGTCATCATCCTCGTGCCAGGTCATCCGACTCCCTTTTTCGTTCTTCTTCAGCGTGGTCTGACTCTGACGGCCCATGGTGATCATCCCAGCTCTCTTGGCTCCTTTCACAAGGGTTTTGGACAGTGTCCTGTGAGGAGGAGGGTAAGGAGGAGACCATAACATAATTTGTCATGTCTGATTCCAATGTCAGATAAGGGAGATTTCGCAACATTTTCAGGCAGTGTCTGTTGTGGGAGGTATTACAGGAACCTTTCAGACACATGATGGGATTTGCCATCCAAAACAAATTTAACAGAACATTGACGACTTGACTGGAGTGTGTCCCTGTGTGCTCCTCAGACAGAGGTAGAGACAGAGGTGTGACTGACCTGAAACCCGTGTTCCTCTCCTTCTGTTTGGGAAGGATGAGCTGGGGAGCGGTCTGGCCCGCTGCGAAGGCGAATGTGCTGAAGATGGACTGAGGGTAGCGGATCCTCTGGATGTGTTTCCTGAAGATCTCCACCATCTCTGAGCTCACCTCCTCGTCAAACGCCACCTTGATCAACTGAAGGGGACACAGGAGGCATCAGGGAATCTGTGAGCTCATTGTCTCCAGATTTAACATATGGCCTTCCATGGAATGACTGGAAAAGAACAATGCATTCAGAAATCAAAATGTCTGTGAAGCCCAAAAATTCTGCACATTTCTTTTCACGTTTTTTGTGTTTTTCTCCTCGCAGGGAGGCAAATGCTAATAATTGCAAATCGTAAACAGAATGTACGGAATGTTCACATATTTCACAAGGACTTTCTTTCCAGAGTGAGGTCCGCTTCTCATTGACTGCCCTGACCCGGAAGTCCCTGCTCTCCCCATCCATCCCTCCCCCAACATCCCACCAGTTCCTGCCTGAGAAGAGAGGAGACCTAGCCCCCCCCCCCAACCCCCACCTCCCGCTCTCCTGTGGATCCCCAGCAGCCTGCAGCTCTCAATGAAGGCCTGATAATGCACCCCAGACACACCCCGCTGGCCAGGCTTAGCTACACACACTCACACACACAGGCCCAGCCAGGCCAAGTGACCCCTCCCCACATAAAGGCCTGTTTTATTGTCTGTGTTACTAAAAAGATAGGAATGAACCATAAAAAATTTACAGCACTACATGATTTGTGAAAGACCAAAAACATGTGTACGGTTTTCTTTTTTCCCTTTCAAATCAAACTCAACATAGGTTACTGTATAACTTCAGATCAAACTCAACATAGGTTACTGTATAACTTCAGATCAAACTCAACATAGGTTACTGTATAACTTCAGATCAAACTTTACATAGGTTACTGTATAACTTCAGATCAAACTCAACATAGGTTACTCTATATCTTCCAAGAAATGCATTCATATCAAGCTGGATGTGGGCCAGCAGTCTGGAGCATATGCATTCCTTTAATCTCTCCAAATGTCACAACTGATCAGTAATTCTGGGTTCTCTGTGTATCTGTTGTACATGTTCTGGGAGCCTTACACTTGGCTTGGGGCAAAAGGAGGGAACACTCACATACTTGGACAAACTATGTTAGCATCTATTTAGCATCTAAGAAACAGGACTTTGTGTACTTAACGAGAGACAAGCGAACAGCAAACATGTCGTCGCCCATGAATGATGCAGCACCGCGTGTGACCAACACATTTCAGGTCATTACTCTAGCTCCTGACTTGGGACAATCAGTGTAATTTTATAAATGCCCGCTCTCTATGACAAGACGCATCATTCACCCATGTTTCGTCAAAATCGGACCAGTGCTGTATGAGATATCGCGTGTGACTAACATACGAACGAACAGAGACAGATCCACAGTCCCCTCCACGATGAAATCAATAATGGAAAAGCCCTTAGCGTCATAATCACCTCTTTAATAATTTGTTCCTATATCTTCATTATGATCAGGAGTAGGTGTGTGTGTGTTACCTGGAAGGATGCAGAGCGGAGCTGCAGTCCTTCCTGCATGTTCTGCTGCAGTTGGTTCTGGATGCTGATCTTCTTCTCCTTAGTCAAGGTGGACACTGGGAAGCTCCTGATCACTGCCTGCTCCCCCACTGCTCACACACACACACACACACACACACACAGAGAGAGAGAGAGAGGACAACACCTCAACATACACTTCTATGCTAATGTACCTCATCAACCTAACACATCCAAACAGGCTTCATTTCAAATGATACCTTTTTCCTTATATAGTGCACTACATTGGGAATCCCAAAGTGCACTATCAACTTATTTTGGGGTATCTCAAGAGGGACAGATATAATTAGATGCTAGCTGGATGATTTACCTAGTGGGTCGTGTGGGGAGCCCTTGAAGATGATGCGGTGGGATGTGAGGAAGAGGGCTCCCTCT
Source organism: Thymallus thymallus (assembly GCA_023634145.1). Taxonomy (NCBI): domain Eukaryota; kingdom Metazoa; phylum Chordata; class Actinopteri; order Salmoniformes; family Salmonidae; genus Thymallus; species Thymallus thymallus. Next base: position 21,409,608 of record CM042380.1, on the reverse strand, counting down.
GCTGGCAGGATGTGCGGTCCCCCGAGCAGCCCTCCTGTAGCCTCCTCTCTGCCATCAGGGTCCAGGACCACCCTCAGACCCTCCGATACAAACTCTTCACCAGGGAGCAACACTGGGCGCAGGATCTTAGGCTGGGTGGGACAGAGGATGCACATGCCAAACACACTCCATCAGAACATACTGCATGTACAGACACCTGCACAAACACCATGTACTTAAGCATGTCAACTAGGGCTGACCCCATTTAGTTGACTGGTTGATTGTCTGGTCGATAGGCTATTGGTTGACCCGAGATTTCTTTAGTTGAGCAGTCACAATTTTAGTTTATTTTCTTCATGGTGCACAATACACCTGTCAAATTTGCGCCTGTCTCAGTGGACTAATTCTATCACTCTAAGACATGTGATACTAAAATTGTATATGGTTATACTATGTAAAAATTATAGTGCAACACTAATAAATCAAATCTTATTTAAGAACAAATTTGCTTTCTCCCGCATTGGATACGGTCGCTGTCAGCGGTTTTGAAACAATCTTCAGTGTGACATAGAATTGGTGCCTTTACCTATGTTGTTATGTGCATAACAGAAAAGTTAAGCAGCATATCTGGATTGAGAACAATGCGGCGGAGGCAGCAGAGACGAGGAAACATCCCTTGCCCTAGCCTAATTGTCAAAGAAAATTGAGTAGAGACGAAACCTCAACTTAATTAGGTCTATAATCAATAGCCTAACTATTAAATGTGTCTGGCTTTATAAATCATCGATAGATATCTATAGAAATAAGACAGATCTTGCTTCTGTTGCCTGTTTGAGTGTTTGTTTAATAGCCTACTGATTACGTGAGCGCCAAGCCTCATGCAAAGGCAAAATGTCGGATAAAGAATTTCACAGGTTCAGCTGTTTTTAATCTTTGCTCTGCTGTAATAAAGGCTTTACTGTATAGGCTACTGTATCAATCAATCAATTATTCGTTCATGCCATCACAGCATGCGGTTACAAGCATTTTAGTTTTAAAATTAAACCAAAAAAAGGGAGCTTTCAATAATTAGCCCCAACAATAAATAAACTGTTTTTAGTCTGCTGTAATAAAGGCTTGATAAAGTATATATATATATATATCTATATATATATATCTATATATATATATATATATATATATATATATATATATATATATATATATATTTTTTTTGATTATTTTTTTTTTTGGGGGGATTAGAACCGACTCTTTAGTACACTTATTGATTTAGTGTTGTTTACCCTGTTCAAAATGGTCAGAAATAATAATATTGTAATCCAACAGCAACGGTTTGTTAGACATAATACTCATGCAATGCATGCTCCTATAACCTCATTTTTATTGATCTCCAGTAGTTTCTACATAAGTCAAATGTCTTCCCCTTTCCATTCTGAGCAACTAGTAAACAGTTTATTTTTTCATGTCCTCCATCAAATTTTCTGTCACGTGTTCAGAGTTTGTTATAACCAATTTATTGATGTGATTATGATATGCTATAGGTCAGGCCCTATTGGTCACGTGAATGCGATGCATACACATCTCACGTAAAGAGAGCAAGGGTTGAGGGAATAGGGAATGTTTTTCCTAAACAAATGAGGTATTTCGGTAAAATTACTTTTCAGTCAGAAACAAGTAAGAAACAAAATGGCTGTAATTATGTTGCAGCTTCAGCACAGACGGCGCGATAAACACTGGCTGTGCTGTGGTGCTTGTTCGCTACAGCAGGGAGGAGAGAGAGAGAGACAACGTGCACCAGTCACACAGGCACTCGCGTCATTTAATTTGAACACAGCGTGGCCATCGGGCTCCTTTGAGTAATTTGTGTGTCTTAATTATTTAATCAAATAGTGGGCTTAAAGCATCAGACAAGCTCAGTACATATAGTCGATTTTATTCAAACACTTAGGGTGTGTCTATATATGGAAAAATACATCTTAAAAAATTTAGACCAATAGATTAGTTGAAAGAACAGATGCCTCTCGATCAACTAAGAGTCAACAAACACATCACACCTAAACAGCTGAGCATGTCGAAAACATAAAACATAAATGTATCACACACACATCATTATCATGTCATAAAAGCAACACATCACTAACGCGCATTGTGTCGCGCACACTCTCAGCATCATATAGCGTTTAACACAGCTAGCTAAAGTCACTGATGCTTTGCCAAGAAAAACAAGCTTGTGTTCCATGGAGACTAATCATCAGTAATATATTTGGTCCTTAGGTACATGCAAGTCTTTACATTTTTTTTTTTACAACTACAATAATTATAATAGCATTTCATGTTGATGTATGCTGTTCATTTTGATATATGCATTGAGTGTAGTCTGCAAAACATATTTTCAGTGACCTTCTGAATTATTAACTCTTACCCCACACAACCACAATATATTGATTTATATTCTTCAAGAAATGCTGGAGGATCCAAAGCAAACCCCTGAAAAATTAGCACTGACAACAGGTGAACATTTGCTTTGAGGTGCTTCTTAACAACCTGTAAATCCAAACTCCATTCCATTGTTTTGGAAGTCTGTTTCAGCTCCCCAGCAAAGCCAGGTCTGAAAGCAGCTGGTCTAACACTGCTCTGATTCTCTAGCTCAGCAAACTGTAGCCACGTTGAGCACCCCTGTATGAGGGGGCCTAGCCTGTAAATGCACTCTAGTCAGAAGGGAATTGTTCTGTGCAGTGTTCATGTCCTCATTGGGGAACAGAATGGTGTCACTGGTCCCCCTGAGAGTACAGCCTTTACACACACAGTGAGAGAGGAGGGGTTAGGGGGGTCTTATTCTGTGTTTACTCTCTAGCAGAGGAAAGCTCTTCTCCACCATGATGATACATGGAACCTGAAGGGACATCCATGCTAAGGTCAGACCGGTTGTCAGTTGAGTTCTGGTCTAGTCTGCCCAAAAGATAAGAGGAGGAACATGGTCCTGCTGGTGTGGGATGGCCCAGGGCCAGGGGCCAGTGGCCAGTGTGTTAAAGGCCCCAACGGTCCCCCAGCACCCCGATTAGACTGCCAGCTGGGACTCTAACAAAGTATTCACCCCTACACACAAACTAGACAACCCACCCAGCTATGCCAGAGATATAAGAGCGAGTGATAGCCACTTATCACAGTGACCCTGTTCACTGCTTGTAGCTTGGAGTGCCCAAGGTACACCACTCCTACCAGCTCTCTTAACTGATTGTTTAATTCCGACAGACCCAACAGCACTATCTCCTTCTCCCCCTGAACCTTGGGCCAAAGCAGTAGCAGGTTCCACATACAGGCAAGGACAGCTCCAACTCCACGAGTCATAAATCTCTGTGCTGATGGCCCACCAGGGTCATTCCTGCACTTGTTTACAGAGTTCACAGGATTTAATGTGCTACTGGCAGCAGAGCTGTGTGCAACGTGGTCTCAGCTATGAATGTCAGACAAGGCAATGCCAGACAAACATACAAATCAATTACACTGGACCTGACTGGGCCCACAGTGTCCTGGGAACGAGCAGACCAGGGGGAGAGACCTTATCAAGAGCTGGCAGTGTGATAAGGCGCACAATAGCACCCAGGAGTACTGTAGCCTGGCTTCACTGTAAGAACCCCAGTCTGATGGTTGATGAGTGATTACAATCTGATGACCGCAACATTACTGGACGATAGGCACTTCAGCTACAGAACACCACTTCCAGTAGAATGGGGGTTCTAACATCACTTCATTATCAAATAACACAGGTTTACTTCAAGGCACAACAAAATTACTCCATTAATGAGAAATATATATACAGTGGGGAGAACAAGTATTTGATACACTGCCGATTTTGCAGGTTTTCCTACTTACAAAGCATGTAGAGGTCAAAAATCCAGAAAATCACATTGTATGATTTTTAAATAATTAATTTGCATTTTATTGCATGACATAAGTATTTGATCACCTACCAACCAGTAAGAATTCCGGCTCTCACAGACCTGTTAGTTTTTCTTTAAGAAGCCCTCCTGTTCTCCACTCATTACCTGTATTAACTGCACCTGTTTGAACTCGTTACCTGTATAAAAGACACCTGTCCACACACTCAATCAAACAGACTCCAACCTCTCCACAATGGCCAAGGCCAGAGAGCTGTGTAAGGACATCAGGGATAAAATTGTAGACCTGCACAAGGCTGGGATGGGCTACAGGACAATAGGCAAGCAGCTTGGTGAGAAGGCAACAACTGTTGCCGCAATTATTAGAAAATGGAAGAAGTTCAAGATGACGGTCAATCTCCCTCGGTCTGGGGCACCATGCAAGATCTCACCTCGTGGGGCATCAATGATCATGAGGAAGGTGAGGGATCAGCCCAGAACTACACGGCAGGACATGGTCAATGACCTGAAGAGAGCTGGGACCACATTCTCAAAGAAAACCATTAGTAACACACTACGCCGTCATGGATTAAAATCCTGCAGCGCACGCAAGGTCCCCCTGCTCAAGCCAGCGCATGTCCAGGCCCGTCTGAAGTTTGCCAATGACCATCTGGATGATCCAGAGGAGGAATGGGAGAAGGTCATGTGGTCTGATGAGACAAAAATAGAGCTTTTTGGTCTAAACTCCACTCGCTGTGTTTGGAGGAAGAAGAAGGATGAGTACAACCCCAAGAACACCATCCCAACCATGAAGCATGGAGGTGGAAACATCATTCTTTGGGGATGCTTTTCTGCAAAGAGGACAGGACAACTGCACCGTATTGAGGGGAGGATGGATGGGGCCATGTATCGCGAGATCTTGGCCAACAACCTCCTTCCCTCAGTAAGAGCATTAAAGATGAGTCGTGGCTGGGTCTTCCAGCATGACAACGACCCGAAACACACAGCCAGGGCAACTAAGGAGTGGCTCCGTAAGAAGCATCTCAAGGTCCTGGAGTGGCCTAGTCAGTCTCCAGACCTGAACCCAATAGAAAATCTTTGGAGGGAGCTGAAAGTCCGTATTGCCCAGCGACAGCCCCGAAACCTGAAGGATCTGTATGGAGGAGTAGGCCAAAATCCCTGCTGCAGTGTGTGCAAACCTGGTCAAGAACTACAGGAAACATATGATCTCTGTAATTGCAAACAAAGGTTTCTGTACCAAATATTAAATTCTGCTTTTCTGATGTATCAAATACTTATGTCATGCAATAAAATGCAAATTAATTACTTAAAAATCATACAATGGCATTTTCTGGATTTTTGTTTTAGATTCCGTCACTCACAGTTGAAGAGTACCTATGATAAAAATTACAGACTTCTACATGCTTTGTAAGTGGGAAAACCTGCAAAATCAGCAGTGTATCAAATACTTGTTCTCCCCACTGTATATATATTTGTATTTATTTTATTTAACCAGGTAAGCCAGTTGAGAACTAGTTCTCATTTACAACTGAGACCTGGCCAAGATAAAGCAAAGCAGTGCAACAAAAAAACAACTGAGTTAGACATGGGATAAACAAACGTACAGTCAATGACACTATAGAAGATCTATATAAAGTGAGTGCAAATGTAGTTATATGAGGGAAGTAGGACAATAAATAGGCCATAGTGGTGAAAATTTTACAATTTAGCATTAACACTGGACTGATAGATGTGCAGATGATGATGTGCAAATATGCCTTTGGTGCGGGCTGAGATACTGGGGTGCAAATGAGCACAAATAACAGTATGGGGATGAGGTAGTTGGGGTGGGCTATTTACAGATGGGCTATGTACAGGTGCAGTGATCGATAAGCAGCTTTGACAGCTGATGCTTAAAGTTATTGAGGGAGATAGGAACCTCTAGCTTCAAGGATTTTTGCAATTCGTTCCAGTCATTGGCAGCAGAGAACTGTAAGGAATGGCAGCCAAAGGAGGTTTTGGCTTTGGGGGTGACCAGTGAAATATACCTGCTGGAGCGCAGGCTACGTGTGGGTGTTGCTATGGTGACCAGTGAGCTAAGATAAGGCAGGGATTTACCTAGCAAGGACTTATAGATGACCTGGAACCAGTGGGTTTGGCGACGAATATGTAGTGAGGGCCAACCAACGAGAGTATACAGGTCGCAGTGGTGTGTAGTATATGGGGCTTTGGTGACAAAACGGATGGCACTGTGATAGACTACATCCAATTTGCTAAAGAGAGTGTTGGAGGCTATTTTGTAAATTACATTGCTGAAATCAAGGATCGGTAGGATAGTCATTTTTAGAGGGCATGTTTGCAGCATGAGTGAAGGAGGCTTTGTTGTGAAATAGGAAGCAGCAAAAGAGCATGTCCTGTTTAGTCTTAATACCGTAACTTACTTAAGCCTATATTTTAATATACTGTATAGGCTACTGTATCAATCAATCAATCATTCGTTCATGCCATCACAGCATGCGGTTACAAGCATTTTAGTTTTAAAATTAAACAAAAAAAAGGGAGCCTTCAATAATTAGCCCCAACAATAAATAAACTGTTTTTAGTCTGCTGTAATAAAGGCTTGATAACGTATATATATATATATTATTTTTTGTTAGAACCGACACTTTAGTACACTTATTTATTTAGTGTTGTTTACCCTGTTCAAAATGGTCAAAAATAATAATATTGTAATCCAACAGCAACGGTTTGATAGACATAATACTCATGCAGTCGGCAGACCAGTCGTGATGGATCGGCGGGGCTCCGTGTCGACAATAGAAGGTCCAGGCCAGTTGGAAAAGAGGTACTGTAGCCAAGGAATTAGCTAGTACACTTCGTCGGCTAGCCGGGAGATGGGCCTAGCTCGAGGCTAGCTCAAGGCTAACTGGTGCAGGCTTCGGGGACAATGATGTTAGCCAAACAACAGCCACTCGGTTGCAGCAAGCTGCGATGATCCGGTGTAATAATCCAGTGATTGCGGCAGAAATCCGGTGATGTGATAAAGAAAGCAATCTGATATGCGCTGGGTTGGTAGCACACTGTGCTGACTGGCCGATATTGTCGAAGTTAAAGTTGGCTGGTGCAGGCCAAGGGCAATGGTGAAGACCGCTGACAACGGCTAATAGCTAGTTAGTTTCTTTCGAAGGATCCGGTTATATGGCATGAAGAAATAGCAGATCCGATCCACATTGGGTGAGGCGGGTCGCAGGAAAGTATATTAAGTTCGCAGGGGAGATGTTTGATGGAAAGTGAGATTAAGAAATATATACGGAAAAAGACGAAAAGCAAAAAAATAACTATTTACACGTCTGCACAGCTACGCCATCTTGGAATTTTGTTCCTGATTTTGAACGATTTTGATAATGATTTTGATGACAGTTTACAGAGAGTTTCAAATGGTACTAATATTCATGATTGATAAACTCTATTTCTATCCAGGCAGACATATTAGAGAACTCGGTGGCACAGTGCAGGGCAGCACCTATCATCTGAATGGGTGGCCCAGCGCAGGGCATCACCTACATTCTGAATGGGTGGCCCAGTATAGGGCATCACCTACATTCTGAGTGGGTAGCCCAGTGCAGGGCAGAACCTACCTTCTGGATTGGCGGCAGCCTCCTGCTCTCCCTGTGGACCGCCTCTAGAGTTTCCATCTGCATGGCCACGATACCTGGGGTCAGAGGTCATGACCAGTTAGCACGATGTCATGCACACACATACAGTTGAAGTTTACATACACTTAGGTTGAAGTCATTAAAACTCATTTTTCAACCACAGATTTCATGTAAACAAACTATAGTTTTGGCAAGTAGGTTAGGACATCTACTTTATGCATGACAAGTAATTCTTCCAAAAATATTTAACTTATAATTTCACAATATCACAGTCGGAAAGGAAATATCATTAGGTCGGAAAGGATCAACACTTTAATTTAAGAATGTAAAATGTCAGAATAGTAGTAGAGAGAAAGATTTATTTCAGATTTTATTTCATTCATCACATTCCCAGTGGGTCAGAAGTTTACATACACTCAATTAGTATTTGTTAGCAATGGCTTTAAATTGTTTAACTTGGGTCAAACGTTTTGGGTAGCCTTCCACAAGCTTCCCACAATACTTTGGGTGAATTTTGGCCCATTCCTCCTGACAGAACTAGTGTAACTGAGTCAGGTTTGTAGGCCTCCTTGCTCGCACACGCTTTTTCAGTTCTGCCCACAACTTTTCTATAGGATTGAGGTCAGGGCATTGTGATGGCCGCTCCAATACCTTGACTTTGTTGTCCTTAAGCCATTTTGACACAACTTTGGAAGAATGCTTGGGGTCATTGTCCATTTGGAAGACCCATTTGCGACCAAGCTTGAACTTCCTGACTGATGTCTTGAGATGTTGCTCCAATATATCCACATAATTGTCCTTCCTCATGATGCCATCTATTTTGTGAAGTGCACCAGTCTCTCCTGCAGCAAAGCACCCCACAACATGATGCTGCCACCCCCGTGCTTCACGGTTGCGATGGTGTTCTTAGGCTTGCAAGCCTCCCGCTTTTTCCTCCAAACATAACGATGGTCATTATGGCCAAACACTTCTATTTTTGTTTAATCAGATCAGAGGACATTTCTCCAAAATGTACGATCTTTGTCCCTATGTGCAGTTGCAAACCGTAGTCTGGCTTTTTTATGGCGGTTTTGGAGCAGTGGCTTCTTCCTTGCTGAGCGGCCTTTCAGGTTATGTCGATATAGGACTCGTTTTACTGTGGATATAGATGTCGAGCAAAGAGGCATTGAGTTTGAAGGTAGGCCTTGAAATACTTCCACAGGTACACCTCCAATTGACTCAAATTATGTCAATTAGCCTATCAGAAGCTTCTAAAGCCATGACATCATTTTCTGGAATTTTCCAAGCTGTTTAAAGGCACAGTCAACTGTGTGATATAGTGAATTATAAGTGAAATAGTCTGTAAACAATTGTTGGAAGAATTACTTGTGTCATGCAAGTAGATATCCTAACCAACTAGCCAAAACTATAGTTTGTTAACATGAAATCTGTGGAGTGGTTGAAAAATGAGTTTTAATGACTTCAACCTAAGTGTATGTAAACATCCGACTTCAACTGCATTTGGCTAAGGTGTATATAAACTTCCGACTACCCAACCCAGGTAAACATATGCATGTACACACCTACTTACAACCCCAGGAAGCCTATATTTACAGATTTGAAGGCCACCACCAACAGTGAGCTACAAAAATATTTGGATGATACAATGACCATGAGGTTCAAGTGCAAACTGTCAGCTTTAATATTTTCATCCATATTGGGTGAACTGTTTAATCAAGCTTGTTACTCCACAGATTTGTGGTATGTCTTGGTTGTGTTTCAGATTATCTTGTGCCCAATATAAATGTTAAATAATATATTGTGCCATTTTTGAGTCACTTTTACTGTAAATAAAAATATCATGTTTATAAACACTTCTACATTAATGTGGATGCTACCATGATTACAGACACCCACCCAAATAATCATGGTAGCATCCACATTAATGAAGTGTTTAGAAACATTATATTCTTATTTACATTCCAATTAAATAATCCAAAGTGCTGGAGTACAGAGCCAAAATAACAAAACATGTCTCACTGTCCCAATACTTTTGGAGTTCACTATGTCAGAGTTAATCTGCTCAGAGGCTGTAGGACTACACAGTGCTGCAGGCCTGCACTCAGAATACACACTTCAATAGTCCTTCAGCTTCCAAGGAGGACTAGGCCAAAAGGGTTAACTGATAAAGCTGCCAGAATTAGGACAGTGGGAGTTGGCTACTGAAATCAGAGGTCATGGTGCTCCGGGATAGAGGTAGTATTGGGGTTTAATTGACGATGTATTGGGTAGTATTGAGGTCGTACGGTACCTGGGATCATGCTATGCAAACTCTTGATGTGGTCCTGGCTGACACCGCTCTCTGTGCACACCTTGTCAATGAAGCGGGCGATGAACCGTACCACAGAGTTGGTCACGTCGCTGTTCTCAGAGTCCTCAAAGCCACTCTCTGTGTCAAAGCTCTCGGCCACACTGCCTGCAATACTGCAAAAACACATTTAGTCGGACTTTAGTCTGCAGTAATGCATGACAATAGAACACAGGCTGCAGAGAGGGATGCTTGAAGTTTTCCCAGAGATGCACATGACTCTATAGTGTGTCATGCATGGCACACCAGCAGTCTGGCGAGAGGTCAGCTGTGATGCCAGGACCTCTCACTCGGCTCACGCGGTCTCTTGGCCATGCTACACGTTTCATTAGAGATGGTGATGTAACGTCCCTTAGGGTTTACAAAAACAGATGAGATCCAGAAGTCTCTCTGTGAGAAACAAAACAAGTCTGGGGCAAGAACCAAAAGAGAGAAAATAACAACCAAATAAACAGTGTGGCCATCGCCTTTCCCCCCTACTCATGAAACTAGCGGCAAAACAAGAACTAAAGGATTCATTATGTTGTAGTCTGGAAAATTCTTCATGTAAACAACTCAAATGGTCTAACATCTCCAGTAATTCGCTTCAGAGGGGACTAGCTAGGGGGCTACTGTGTAGCAGCAGCGCATCCAGAAAGTGAAAGTGAGAAACTCTGGAGATATGGCTTTGGCAGACCCTTCTCCATTTCACACGAGGGAACTTTCCAAACTTGGTACACATTACATTACTGTTAGTGCAGAGCACTGGAAATCCCAATCTCTGCTCCCCCTGCAGACAGGCTGAGTGTGTTAACCACCCTAGCAGACCTGAGGTTGTAACTCCAGCAGGTGATAGGACAGCCAACAGGATGGATGTGGGAGTGGACAGGATATGAGGTGCTGTACACTTATCCGTTTTAGAGGAGAGGAGTGAATCATGTACCCAGTGAGTAACGCCATGTCCACCCACACACTTATCATCACCTTACTACAAAGTACAAAAGCAAGAGAGCTTTCGTCTTAGATAACAACCTTACATTTGAGCGCTTTTCCTCTTCAGTCAGGTTTCTTTTACGATCACTCTAGGGGGCCATGCGCTTCTGTGTGCTGTGCCAAAATAACTGTTGATATAGCTATGGGGAATAGATAGGTGTCAGATAGAACTGACTGAATATCAGTGGGGTGCAACCAGCTGCTCTGCTTGCCTGTTGGTGACGATGCTGTTGCTGCCGCTCTCCCAGTCAGCGACGGGGTTGGCTCTGAGCAGCTTGTTTTTGCTGGTGTCCAGGGGGACCAGCAGGTAGACCAGGAGGCTGGCGTAGTGGATGGCCTGGCTGAACACTGTGCTCTCCTCGTTCTTCACCAGCTCCTGCTGCTTCTCCTTGCTGAGGCAGGGCCAGGTGCGCAGCTGCTCCGCTGCCAGGTCCATGGCTGTGCGCTGTGAGGTGCTGGGGAATGCAGAGGGCAGGGAACTCTGCTCCTGAGGGGGGAGAAAGATATGGGCGTGTTCAGTGTCATTCTGCAAATGGGGCTAAAAAAGTGAACAACCATTATATGGCTCTGAAACCTCTCTCATTCTCTTACCTTTAGCCTGGCAGTGATACCTAGTTTGTCTTCAGGGGCGGTGAGGTACAGGGCTCGGATCTGGTTCTGGACCTCGCTGTAGAACGTGGCCTCCCAGAACTGCTGATTGGTCCAGATGGGATGGTCCTGGACACAGGTGTAGGCAAACTGGCTCACTCCAGCTGGCAGTTTCTGCAGACACGAGGGAATATTTTGACAGTAAGAGGCTGTGGAGTAGACGTTTTCAACAGCTTACACTGAGGCTCTTACCAGCCAAACATTCAGACGTGCTGAGTGTCTGTTTTTCACTGTACATACAAAAGAGTAGTTTGGGCTCACCGTCTCACAACTTGTGAAACTAACTGGGCTGTGGTGAGCATAGCTTGTAAAGAAGGCCATTAAAACCTGGGTGAAAATGGGAAAATAATCCAAAGCTGCCAAAGGTTTCAAGCACAATCAATCATTTCTCATGGCCCAACACATACAACACCACACCAAGAACGTCAGGCTCCTGCCCTCCCTCTGGATGAGTACTAAAAACAGGCTGAATACTAAAAACAGGGCCCTGCTGTTTTTCCACGATATGAATAGTAAACTGAAGCACCTGTGTGCACACAGCACCTAGAGAGAACTTGCAGCTCTGCTAAAGCCATGAAGACTGTTCCTATGCCCTGATATAAACACATGAATGTTGGGCAACAGCTATAGCACCTACTAGTGCCGGACCCAAGAACACAGAGTGCCATCACAGTTTATAAATGAACAACCTTACACCCCCCCCCCCCCCCACCTCTATGTTCCTCTCTTCCCTCTGGCCGAGTCTGAAGGCCAGTCTTTCTTTAGCAAAGCTCAAGCCTCTTATTAGATTACCTTCTGATCTCTTCCCCTCTGAGCCTGACACAATACAATCCAGCGCTGTTCATTATTGCTTTGGTTCTCCCTGAATGACCAGCGGCTACTGTAGTTACCAGAGGCTGCAGAACTAAAATAGCTACAGTCCCGGCACCCTGCTGAGGCTTACCCTTGGGGGGTCCGAGCACAGAGCCCTGGGGGAGTTTGAGAGCAGTGTGAGGAAGTTCAAAGGTGAGACTGGGTCTGGAAGTGATTCTAGTGTACGTTGGTCTGTGTATCTCATCATCTCTCCTCTCTAGAGAGGTTTGAAGGCCGTTGGAGGGCAGCAGTAGACCACCTGCTCTGCTCCCTCCCTGCTCAGGACACTACTAAGCCTCCTATCTAAACTGATGTCACAAAGATATAATTCACCTCCAAATGTACGCAGTCCGTCAGAATGCAGCTTTATATCGTTAAGGAAGTAAGGAGGATGATGCCAATGTCAAAGCTCGTATGGATAGTTTCATTCCCCCGGGAATGTTTTATACACATCTTCACAGGAACACAGCGTCCTCCGCTAGACATTTACAGGGAGCAGGGAGAGCAGGGAGCTGGCCTAACAACCCTCTGTCGACAGAGACAAATCTGACACGG